>CM025620.2:13313134-13359413 GCA_014621495.2 Entosphenus tridentatus | reverse complement strand
TTGTAAAAAGGTGTCAGTTTTGTTGCCAGATAGAAGGGTAAAAAAACAATTATCATATTTTTACTGGCAAATGAGGTTCCCATATAGTAATACAATAAAAGGTTATAAACAGTAAATGCGAGGAGTGCTTTCTTATCTGAGTACACACTGGCATACATAACGCTGAAGCAATGCACCGCTATTTTGTATAGCTTCTATAGAAAAATTGGTTGCATTTTTGTCGCTATACAAACCCATATTGTATCACATTAGAACCACTCTGTGACCTCTAAGTGCCTATATAAACAGCAAACGACACTCGCTGTCTAATCCCATGAGTGTAGGGCTGTTAAAGGGCTGGCCGCAGCACGCCACAGATGATTGCAGGGTGTGGGAAACTCGTAAGTGTGGCGTGTCCATCAGAGGGCAGTAGTGTACCTTACTGTGATGATGTTGAGTTCATTGCTCCGCTTGTGTGGTTTCACAAAAACTCTGGGTTGGCCATTTAGGCAAGAGAGCGTGTGGTGAAGTGATTGCCGGAAGTTCTCAACCTCACTTTGGGATGCCCCCCCCCGCCCCCCCTCTTCAAGACCACTGGTCGTTGCGCCGCCCCCTTCCCCCAGCTCACTAAGGTCACATTACAGAGAGAGAGGGATCACCTGTCCACGCCTCTTGTCGTCGTAATGTTTGCAAGGGTTTTTGTGTGTTTTGCATTAGTAAGGCATTGGTTTCGTGTTGTGTATTGGCATGTTTTGTGGGCTCAGCGTAACGATGACATTTCCTGCATGCTATCCATACAACAGCCTGCACCCCCCTCCACCTCCCTGTGTGCCTGTGCCACCCCTTGGGGCGTGTGACCCACGGGTCGAGAACTGCTGTGGTTAGCACACTGCGCTACGAACCTGGCGACCCAAGTTCGATTCCCGCTCGCGATCAACATCGGTGACGAATATCTGAACTGGTCCTGGGCCTCCCCTAGGCCGACTCAACCTCAAATGAGTACCTAGTGCGGTGTATAACATCGCCACTGGGGAGACAAAGGCGGTCAGGCATGGAGCTGGCCACCCACCCCCTCGTGTGCCGTGCCGGCCTTCATAGGTGCCACTCGCAAACAGCACTTGCCCCAAAAGTCTGTTAAGGCTATTGGGGGGCTCTTTGTCTTGAAGTGATGCTTCAAGTGGTGTTCATCCCATTTTTTCCATCTGGTGTTCAGTACCTTGAGAGTGGATATCAGAAATACCGAGTTTTTTATGCCATTTAAGTGTGCTGTGTGTATACCGGGTAATCCATTTATAGATACCCAACTGATTTCTAATGACCCTCTTTCTTCTAAACGGATAATTGAATGTTGTGAAAGCGACGGCTCCACAGCTCGCAGAGGAGAGTAAAAATAGTCAAGAAGTGTATTGAGATTGATGGAAGACGTGTGGAGGGGATTTTGAAAAAAGTGTTGTTTTCTTTCTGTGATCTCTCACCATTTTTTTAGTGGGGTATCTGGCAATGGATCACCCTGTCTATTCTAAATTAACTTGCGTGCAACTGAACAGATTGATTGTGACTGTTGCATGCTTCATCACTCTCTCTGTTAACTGGATGCCAAGTCAGACGATCGGAATAGCTGTGACCCTTTTTAGAAGAGGCAACAATTTTTCGTCATCGATTCATTTGCTTTGACGCCCACCGAAACCAATTTTTCCATGACTACCGCCAGGACGATTATTGCCGTACGCGAGCACGGGGCCTTTGAAGTGAAACACATTTGTAAGGTGTCAATATACTGCTCGTGACCACGGCCCAGGCTTGTAATCAGACCGCCATACTCGTGTGACAGGTTTAATCAATATCAGCGCCCAGCATCGACGCGGCACAGGAGTTCATTTCACTTGACTTGGTCCTGGCGAAGCAATTACACAATCCCCTTTAACGACGCCGTGGCCACCACCGCTTTACGAGCTAAGCCGCGGGTTTGGTGATGGCAGTTTTCGATGCGAGATAAAGAGCCGCGATAAAAGGCTGCTGAGCTGGGGCGCACGGAAGAGAGTGCAGTGAAAGTAATTTCGATCGTATTTTCGTTATGTGCATTGCACACATTCTAGGATGCAGCCCAATTGATATCAAGCGACGATCTGGTTTTGTTTTTTTCGCTTCCGCAATATTTTTCTGCTCGTTTATTCGGTGAAATGGAAATTGTCGCGAGAGCACGGACTGCCGCGCGTGATGGCGTGCTGAGAAAATTTCATGGCCCTACTTGGCGCTCACAAGAATAGATTCTGACCTTAAAACATCTGCTCCCTTTAACATCATGGCTCGGTTTGTTGCAAAACCAGCGTGGGAATCCTTGGGATGGATCGTTACAACCCCCTCCGCTGCCATCCTCCCCACTGGAGATCCCCTTAAAAACGAGAGTTATTGTGTCCGTGAGAGGGAATAGCAGTCGAATGGCAACCCCTGGCAGCCGCGCCGATGGGTGCAGTAATGGGCACGCAATGCGGGGAGAAACACATTGTGGAATTAGGGCGAGCGCTGAGATTCACACACGGCCGTGCCGCGTTGGGCAGAGCCTGGGTTTTTCTTTGGCGCAGCAGCAGCAACCTTGTAAACGCTGCACTCACAATGGAGATGGATGAGTTTGGCGTTTCTCTCCAGCGATGAATAGCATTAGACACTGCGCCAATCTGACGTGATCACGAAGACATTGCCCTAGGGGGGCAAAAAAACAACTAGCTCATCACTGTCGCCAAGGTTACGTGCTAACAATGCGTTTGCGCTTTGTCATCAAGCTATCATCTCCCAAGAATCGTCTGTGCGCAATATTATTGAATGGCGCAGTACGTCAATGACTGATTATTTATTTATTTGTTTGCCATGAAAGCGGGGTGAATTGGGTTGTATCCGCGGCCTCAGATATGAGCGCCACCTTCATAGCTCAGTGCTCCTGCAGGGTCAGGAGGCCACTGGAGGATGTGACGTGTCGGGGTCTTGGGTCACGCCACTGCAGGGCCCTGCTGGCAATCAGCACCGTGGTTGACACAGAGCTGTGCAATGTTGTCGCCGTTTTAATTTTGTTCCGTTTGTTGCTTGTGGGTCTCCTTACCCTAATTGCCACAGGGGACATGCAAGGGGAGGCTGTGAAGTCTGGTCTCTTTGCGCTGTGCACCCTGGACGGTAAGAAGCCCACGGCGCAGGACACAGCCACGAACCCCCGAGAAATACAAGCGAGAGTTGTGCCTTTAAGCAAATGACGTGATGAGTTTGATTGCTATTTGCGCGATACTTGTTAGCACACGGCCGCTGTCACGAAAGGCGCTGTATTTCGCGGACAAGTATCGTCAGTCGTAGTCTCACAGTATGGGGCGCTGTTGCCACGTGGTGTCAGCCAATTAAGCGATTTTCAAGTAATTAAAATGTGGATCTTGACGCCAGCACACGCGGGGGCCTGCCCCTTTTTTTAGTTTTTGTTAGAATAACTTGACGGGATGCTTAACGTCTGCTGTGGAGCCGAATGGCACGTGTCCGCGGCTAACGCGCCCGCGGCAGGAACCAAGGTGGCCGCGGGGCTCAAAACCGTGAACGTTTGCAGCGAGTGGCGCGCATGCGACGTCGCCTTAGCACCCGCATAATAAGTTAGACGGGGGGGGGGTGCCCTTTCCCTAGGTAGGGGGGGGGGGGGCCAAGTCGTGCGCCAGTCGATTCCTTCATATCTGGGCCACTGTGGCCTCGCCGTTGGGCTGTCACGTGTGTCTTGCTCAAAGATGAAAGAAATCGCGTTCGTGATGGCCTGACTGTGTGTGTGTATGTCCCCACGCTGAGTGTATTGTGAGTGGGCATGGGGAACATTAGTGTTGCGGTTCGTGTGCTGCGCTATGTACCCGGCGACCCGAGTTCGATTCCCGTTCAAGGCCACCACCAGTGACGATGATCTGAACCAGTCCTGGACCTCCCCTAGGTCAACTTGGCCTCAAATGCGGATCCGATGCAGTGTGGAAACATCGCCACGCTGGAGACAAAGATGGCCAGGCGTGGTGCTGGCCACCCATCCCCCTCGTATGCCGTGCCAGCCTTCATAGGTGCTGCTCGCCAACAGCACTTGCCCCAACAGTCTGTTAAGGCTATCCGGGGGATCTTTGTGTTGGCCTTCAAAGGCGCTCACTAACAGCAGTTGCCCCAACAATCTGTTAAGACTATAGGGGGATCTTGTCTTTGGTATGTGTAAAGTTGCGACATCGTCATACGATTCAAATCGTTCCCCCCCCCCCTCACTGTGATTTAGAGTGAGATTTCAACATCTCGCTGGCATTCTTCAGAGGTCAATTCACAGGCCATGTTTTAATTGGGATCCGAACCCGTCTTTGGCATCCCTTAAGTCATCTCGGCCTAGCAAGAGTTCCTTGAGCTGTGGTCATTATCTTTATCTTTGTTTGTGTTTGGCCCCACGATGTGTGTGTTGTCAGTGGGCGTGCGTTATTGACGGGTAAACTCAACGATAGCGTCTGTCTCTTTGAGTCTGCACAATTGGAAAAACAAACGTGTTTTTTTCAATATCTCGTCGGCATGTTGCCCCTTTTGAAGCAAACCCGTGTTTATTGTCGACTTTAAAGGCAATAAGCGAGACGACAAAATGGGAGCGCATCACATATCTGGCCACTTTAAAACCGTCGATCGCGACCCCCTGCGCCGACCTCTCCCTGCGGCCGCCTCTCATTCGCATTTCGCCGTAATTGCAAAGCTAATCATTTTAACAAACATCCCAAATAGCGCTTGCACAAGAGCCCCCCCTGCATGCGCTAATTGTGCTGCGCAGGAGACTTGCACACAACCCTGCGATTGCGTTATCGATCCTTCCGTAGCCCCCCCCCCCCCCCATGTCACCCCCTGACATCTCCACGGAGCGTGCGTCCCGTCGGATGAGAGAGGAGGCCCGAGCAGGGCTCCCGGATCTCGGGACACGACACCCTACCACCATGCCCGTCCTCCCGCCAGCCACGCAAACACTCATCCAATAAATTAGGATAAGTTACACATAAGTGTGGATTACGTCACGCTTTCCTACGTTAGATGATCTTTGTAAGTATTTAATTGGCAGTCTGGAAGTTCTGAAAACGTGCGTTTGCAAATAGTCATTTTTGTTTTGTGCTTTGAGCGTACGACTGCATAGGTTTTCGTGGTTGGGCTGGAAACTTCTCTGATGTGTTGTAGGGTGAGCCTCTTGTTGTTCGGCACCACGTCTGATGTTTCTCTCCGTGTGGAGTGAAATGTCACACATCGTGATGTGTAACACGTGGTACAATCTGAAAACACATCAGAGGGCTGTAACATTTGATCAGTTTGCCCAGTTTTCAATAGAACAAGTTCCAAATAGCAAAAACAACTTCATCAAACAGTCTTACTGGTGTTGGATCATCTTTACGAGCGTTGTCGTGCTCCCCCCTCCCGTTACGAATGGACGGACAGAGTTAATGAATTCACGCTTTCAACCTTTAGTTGTATAATTGGTGAAATCACCTTGTGCATGACCCTCGTTTAGGTGCTTCGTGCCCATTGCTGACGATGGACACGTGAAGCCGACGCAGGCGCGAGATTATTAACGGGTCGAGCCGTCTGCACCCACACTCCTTTATGAGCCCTGACACCTGTAATGCGCAGTATATTGGGATGTGTTTGTGGTCTCCCTACATCAATCGGGGTTATACCAAGGGGGACGGCTTAACCTTTGCGTGCAGTTTACGAAGCGGCTGTGTGCGAGTAAGCAATTGCACACATGCAAAGGATGCAATTGCATTTCAGGTTTAAAAATAAACCCTGCAATATACTATGTGGGAATGCCAGCACTGATTAGCCACCAGCTGCATTACTACCACCTCCACAAACGCCACCACCACTACTTCCACCACCACCTCCACAACTGCCACATCAACCGGCACCACCACTGTTAAACGGTTTGGCGTTCGAGGCGATTTTGCTAAACGCGACGCATTCAAAGGGAACATTACGTAGCTCCCATCTGTGCTTCCACACAATCGCCCCACGGCGTTGTCTCGTCCAATTCGACGTTCAACATCCGGGTCGTGGTGAAGAGAGGAGCGATGGGGTGGCTGGGCGCAGGGATGCAAGACATCTGCAGGTTTGGGGAAGGAAGCAGCTACGGCTCACAAGGGAAGTGATGAGGGGTCCATACCCCCCCCCCCAACTCCCCATTACCCTCCGCCCCCCGCCTCAATGGAGACTGTAATGAAGCTGGGATCCATCTGCTCTGTTGTGCCGTTGAGCGTTAGATTTGCGCACTAGCTGACCTGGGATTATGTTTGCATGAACACAAACAAGAGCAGCCGCAGACTGCGTGACGCAAGCAGAGAGAATACGCACAGAAATATAACAGCGGTGGACGTGTCATAAATAATTATTAACAATAGAGACGTTATAAAAAAGTAACCGGGAGCTTTGAAATTAGTTGATTGTGAAAAGTTGCCGTGCGTGAGGTTGTAATTCATGTGGACACCACGTTACAAGACGAGATCTGGGTTTCCCGCTCCCATTCCTTTGTCGGAGCTGTCAGCGCCGAGTGAAGCTTCTGGCTCCGAGTTGAGCCACGTAGCCCCATGCCAGCCAGGATCTACCGTCGCGCAGCAGCTATCAATCACGCGGGGATAATTTTCTATGCTGGTTGCCAAAATGAGCTCCGTGAGAGGCCGCTAATCTCCTTCGGCGGCACGAGATTGCATCTATCGCTTCTATCCCCGCACAAGAGCGGGCAATGTTTTTTCAGGAGCGTTTGGCGATGGCAGCGTGTCAACGGCTGCGTCCTGTATTTCAACAGGAGGCATAATATCCTTGACTAATAGCTTCCGCGGAGCCCAGCGTAGGGCCACCGCGAATGCACTCTCGATCATTATTCCGTAATGACGTTATATGTCCCGGCTAACGAAATTGTACACAATTCCAAGTGGTCATTACGCGATGGGTGTTAGTGCGGCGCTTTTACCCGGTCAACAAAGCCACACCACCGGCGGGCTCTAATGGGTTCAGGTCGCCTTTCCCCTCCCTCGCGGTTGTCCCGAGCGAGCGCCATGCGCCTGCCCGGCGCGCCGGACGGTTCCCGCCCGCTTTGTTTGTGAAACATGAAGCCGGTAGACTTTCCGTGGATGGGTGGCCAACGTGTCATTAGCACAGTGATGAAGGTTCTGTTTGATCACCGCCCAGACGACCATACACAACACCCTCCTCCTCTTTCTGCCCCTGCTGCTCCGGCCCTTTCAGAACCGGACCGTGATGCTGCCCGTGCTCATGACGTGTCTCTGTTTTTACCCCCACATTACCCGACGGCAGTTGCGGCAGACCGGCAATGAAATGTATTCTCGGCGTTTCCTCGTTTTCTCCCATCGCGCTGCGGCGTGGGCCAAGCAAAGGTCGGTAGCCTCGAAAGCGTGAGACAAACAAGCCCGTTCCTCTACCCGCTGCCGTAATAACTCGTGCGCAGTTTCACTTCTCGCCTGCCAACTGGTCTCACAAGCCTCGTGGTCATCTCGGTCTGCGTGGTGCCGAGACCCTCGCCCCGTGCCGAGACCCTCGCCCCGTGCCGCTCCTCGCCGAGACGCTGATGCGCATGGATCCCCGTGAGCTACACGATTGACCTGATCTTCGGAACCGATCGCTGGTCTAATTAACCCCCTCAACTGGCTCCCAACAAAGCAGGGGCCACTAATGATGGCTGGTGCTTGTTAGGAGTATTGATCACATGAGGCGTAATGAAAAAAGGACGCTCTTTTTCACTCCATTTTTGTTGTTGTTGTACTTTGAAGACGAAAAAATCCATACGTCATTTCCCCTTCAAATCTTTGTCCATGCCGTGCTTAAGATAAATCAATGTTTTCTGTTTAACCAGGTGAAGGCCCGGTGTGAGCCATTACGCTTGTCATAAGGGAGACGCGGGTAGCTATGGAGACCCTTGTCTGTAAATCATGATTGATAGTGATGACTGTCAGCCCTTTGTCAATCCACTGCTGGATGAAGGCCTCCCCCACCGACTGTTTTCTCACGTGATGCACTGCTGTGCAAGACTTTCAAAATGGGCACTTCAGCTAAAGACCTGATGCTCATAGCACAACTGAATATGTATATATATACTGGCACTGCCCTCACATGTGCACAGGATCCATGGCCAGGCTGGAGAGTGGGTGGTGGGGTGGAGGTGTGATGTCAGTGCCAGCCAGCCAGCAAAACTTTTTTTCGAATTTTTCATTTGACAATTATATATTGCCACAACTGGGAAAACCCAGTGGCATTCGCGGGCTTGCGAGAGACGGCGACGTTGTGCGGGACGCCTTCACCTAGCAGTGAATAGGTCACGGCTGCTGGTGATAGTGTGTTTCTGCATTTTTATTGATTTGCGCCATGCAAGTTGCCCCCCCCCCCCTTCACTGGGCTTTTGCCTGGTTTTTTTGTATTCCTTTTGCTCTGTGCCCACTGCTGCACCGTTCCCGTTCTGCTATGATGTGCACCGATGCCTACTTTGTTGAGGGCGATATTGGCACGTAAAATTTAAATGTATCTATTTGTTTGGTTAAAAAGGTTATCTACCCACCGTCTTGCTCTTGACCTGACCTGGTGCAGACCGGCGAGGAAGGTGTAGATCAGGCCGGGATGTCTGTGCTGCTGTTCAATGTTGACCTCGTGACAGCACAGTGCCCATCAGCAGGCATAAATATTTGCATAGAGAGTGGCGCTTGCTTGAATGCCTCAGCAACTCAGCACCTTGCATCATATCTCATCATCTCAACCACTCCAGTGCCCTGCTGTTGATTAGCCAGGTGGAACCCCCCAGTGGCAGCCGTCTCTGTGCGGCACGTGGTACACGCAGGGTCGGGCTGCGAATGGGCGTGAGTCTGTGAGTAGGGGGACGACGTGATGCTCCATTGCCTGTATGTCTCTGTGTGCCTGTGTTGTGCGTGTGATGCAGGTACCCTGAAGCTAATGGGTCCAGACAGCCTGCTGTGGTCAGTGCAGGTCGACCATCAGCTGTTTGCGCTTGCTAAGCTCGATGTCACGGTGAGGCATCTCTCCACACACGCGCAGAGGCCGGAGGATGTGTATGTGCTTACACGTGTGTGTGTGTGTGAGTTTACACACGTGTGTGTAAGCTTACACGTGTGTGTGTGTGAGCGAATGCGTGCGTTCGTGTGGTCAGTGCTGGTCAACCATGTGTACGCGTGTAGGAGCAGTGGCATCGTGGTTAACGCACTGCACTCCCAACCCCAACATCATAGGTTCGAATCCTGGCTACGGCTAACATCGGTGGGGAGTGATATCCGAATCAGTTTTATGCCTCCTCTATGTCAGACTTAAATGAGTACCTGCTGCGGTGTGTGACCATCAGCACCATGGAGACGAAGGTGACGGGGCATGGCACTCGCTGGCCACGTAACCCCCATATGCGCCGTGTCAGCCTTCATAGGTGCACGGTCACAGTGCTTGCCCCGACAGTCTGTTAAAGGCCTCACGATGGATCTTTGTCTTTTTTATGTGCATGGCTCTAAGAGGGGATCTTAGTCTTTGGTGTGCTTAAGGTGATGTATTTTACCTGTCACAAGTCAATCCTCACCGTAATAGGAAAATTGTTGATATATGGGAAGGAGGAAATGCAGAGGTGATGGGATGGCCACAAACGCACGTGCCTTGACATCCCCTCAATGTCACCTCAATCTTCGAAACTGCCAGTCTCTTACCCCGCTGTCTGCCGCTCGACGGGCAGAGTGACGGGAGCGAGGAGGTGGTGGCGTGCGCTTGGGACGGGCAGACGTACATCATCGACCGTCGTCGTAACGTCGTCCGCTTCCACTTTGACGAGAACGTCTGCACGTTCTGCGCCGGTAAATCTCCGCTCACTCGCCCGCCCTCGCACACACCTTTTCACAGACGCTCGTAATCCCAGTGCGGTCTACCGGGGTTTCGCAAAGCACTACTGCGGGAATATTGAACTGCAGCAACATATATATTTTTTATTAATGAAAGTGGGTGAGAAGTGATTGAAAAATGTGGGTTTTTAGACGGTAACTGGCGCACATTGAGCCACTCTTTCTGACATTTCACGGAACTTCTGCAGCGATGTCAACAGTAGTGCGTGGCAGAAGCTTGAGGAAAAATGCTCAGCATGCAACCTAACCCAGGAGACCATATTTTGCTCGCTCACTCATGAAATTGCTTCCTCTGATGCCCACCAGGTGTCTGGAGATGCCCTCTCTGCAAGGTCACCACTCGGGTTTAATATCCCACTGCAAATTCCTACCAGTTCACCAGTAAGGCCTGAGTAAGTGCCACGTGACAAGTAGCCACAGCCGTAGCTAGTGTGCATGTCCGTTGAACTTCTTTCACACCGTACGTAGACGACCATGGTAGGTGGATGTGGCGTGCCGAGTGCGGAAAAATATTTTCTGCCACTGACCTGGACTTACCCGGCTGTAATTAAGCCAAATTCAATACCATTATCGTCTCACAATACAAGACAGGGAAGCGGCCAGAGTGCCCTACTAAACAAATCCTTCACATCTGATGGATCCCATTGAGAGCAGAGCTCAAGCGTCCATAGGGTCCATTATTTTAAACAGCAGTGACTCAAGCTGCACGCGCACACACACACAACATATTCGGGCCACTAGCTGCATTCAACTCTGTGATTTGTGTGTATTTTATGAGCGCTGTGGAAGCCCTCCGAGACTCGTTATTGCCTCTCCGAGGGAGGCTCGGGTGCCGATAGTTTCTTAGCAACAGGTTTTTAAAAGCGATTTGCATCGTTTAGAAGTCGTTGTAGAACCGCGGTGGGGGGGGGGGGTTTCGGGCTGCGACTGGCGCACAACGAAGGCGTCCTCGCGGAAGATTCCGCGCGTGCGTTCTGAAGTGATGTGGCTGACAGCGTGCACGAAATGCTTTATGAATTGCAACAGACGAACGTCAAACGGGATAGTGGTTCGCTCCGTGCAAACTGCACCGAGTGTTATGTGTAGCGCACGACCACTGTAATGTTAATCCCCCTGTCAATCCTTTGCACAGCACATCATTATTTTATGTCTGTAACAATGAGAATGTCATCAATCAATAATAATTTACGAATATCACAGACCATTTTTTATTTGCTTTGCAAGTTCTTTTTTCGTTGGATAAAAAATATATATATAGCGTTAATTAACACCGCTTTCTCTGCAGGAGCTAAGATTGTCTCATTTTTCTTTTTTAATTAACAGCTTCGTAACGTATGCAGCCAACGGCTATAAATACATTCGACGTTAACACCCGCTCATCGCCGCCGCCACCACCACCACCAAGCGCATTGCATCGTGGGCTGTCTGCTCACCTCGTGGATGGTGGTTGTACAGCGCGGCGGCGGCGGTGGTGGTGGTACACGGGCAATTGTGGTTCTGTAGACTCATATAGGGTTGGTTATGCATGGCGATTGCTGGTGGTACAGGGATAGCGGTGGGAGTACAGGGGTAGTACATGGGTGGTGGTGATGGTACGGACAGGGCAGTCATGGTGCAAGGGTGGTGATTATTATTATTGTTTACTGAGGCTCAAGACTTTATTTTCCTGCCAAGTTTTCGGAGTTGGAGGCGATGTTGCCGCTATGTGTAATCCCAGTTTAGTTAATTTCCCGGTTAATTTGTCATCATCGGTATGTTTTTGGCCACTACCGGTTACATTGTGGGTTTTTTTTTGTGATGGTGGCACAGGAGTAGTTGTTGCAGTGCAAGGTTAGAGATGGCGGGACACACGTGGTGCTGATACAGGGGAGGTGGCGGTACACATGTGGTGGCGGTGGTTGTACATTGGTGGTGGTGGTACATGGGCAGTGGGGTTGGTACACTGGTGGTGGTATTTACAGAGTGATGGTACAGTTGTGGTGGTTGTTTCACTAGTGTGGCCGTGGTGGTGCAAAGGCAGTAGCTCAACTCGGGCTTGTGCATGGGTTAATGTCGCACAGTTGCCTTCCAGATCCGCACACATGCCTGTGCTAGTAATTGATGTCAGGCGGATGAAGCCCCTTGGGGTTGTGGCAGCTTTTCACAACAACAGCCGTGCATCACCACGGCAGAGTCATCTCGCTGCACTCGTGGCAGGCATTGCGGTGCACGCGTAACATCTACGAAACATTCCCTCTCGTCACCGTGAATATTCTCTCGCCGCATTTTCGCAGCCCGTTGCACACTTACGAATGGCTTCGATGTGTCCGCAGTATGCAACGCACGCAGGCATTATGCACGTTTTTATTACAGAGCTCGTTTAGTGTGTTTTGAAAATGCAACCGCCGGAAATAAATCCGAGCGTTTTGACAGTTAATATGGAAGTTGCGCGGTTACATGAATAGTCCTGTCGATTGTTAATCTACATTATTGTAGACCTGTAACAGTAATTGTTTTCCCTAATAGCCTATATATTTCCACACTTGCTCACCCGCTCGCTTATTACGTAGCCACTCAACCGATGATTTAAGGCCTAATGCCTGCCCTTAACGCCGCGGAGCGCCGCCCTGGTAAGTGCGGCCCCAGTGTCGCCGTCCGGCCACTCGACGCCGTGCCTTGCGAGGGACAGGTGCGTCGCGTATGATAGGGGAGGGGGAGTAACCGAGCGTGAATGCGACGGCGCTGATTGCACATCGAGCAGCACGGCCACGTCGCCACGAAGCGATGGGTTTTATTCGGTTAAATAGAGCTTAGCTTTCGGTGTTCAGGTATTCACGCAGATCGCGGTGACAAAACAACGACAACAAATCGGCGACCTGCGGCGTTCTATTCACGTTGTGCGCCCGGTACGAATGCGGCTATTTCTATTTATTCTGGTTACCTCCTTTGTCTCCGGCAATTGGAAAACGCTGTCGGTCCTTTTCAGTGCCATAATATCTAAGAGATGGCAACGGCTTGGGGATGCCTTCATCCGGGAGTGGATACATCCTGGCCGTTGATGATGATGATGGTAAAATTTCATTTAGTCTTAATGGAACGAACTGTCCAAACGAGACAAACGAGAATCAATACGATTGAGGTGGTGGTGACGGCTTCATCCATCAGCGGACAGTCCATGGCTCATGTGACACGCGTGTGCTGTGACGCAGGCATGTACGCGTGCAAGGGTGGGCAGAACAGCCCGTGCCTCGTGTACGCCACTTTTAACCACCACATCTACGTCTACTGGAACGTGGGCCTGCAGAGGATGGAGTCCTCGGACCTGCTCACCACGCTGCGCTCTCGTCCTGCCTTCGGCGAGCAACTCGCACGCCTGTGCCTCGGTCAGTCCCCCCCCTCCGCCACCGCCCCCCCCACCCCCCGCACCTCCCCGCCCCCGCCCCCCAAAGCCATGGTACGCGAGCATTGCACGCGCAGCATGCGGTGCGCACCAAGACTATTTCACTCTTGACAATTTGTTTTTATTTTAGCAGGCCACGCCCACTGAGCTATGCCGCTCGCTTTCAGACGTGACCTGGCCACAAATGATAGTGCAACGAAGTGGCTTATCATGTGGAGAACATACAAACTCCAAATATGCAGGCGTCAGAGTCAGGATGGAACCCAAGACCTCCTGTATACCAGGCGGGGTAGTTAACATCTTTCCACGTCTCATATTCGGCACATTTCAGGGGTACGGGGCCTCCCCTCCACCAGGTTCACCTCCCCACTCCTCCGATCACCTGGACCAGCCGGCCGGCCTCTCTGACCCTGCCCCTTTAGAACATGACTCACTGCACTACCTCTCCCCAAGGACACATACAAAGATCCCCCATGGGGCCGACATAACCAGATGGGAGGAAATGCTGTTGGCGAACACCTAGGAAGGGTGGCGCGGTGTGCAGGAGTGGGGCGGTGTGGTCAACACCATGCCCTGCTGCCTTTGTCTCCCCATTGCTGATGTTTACACACCGCACCAAATACACATTTGAGGCTGATTTGACCTAGAGGAGGCCCAGAATTGGTTCAGTTATTCACCGGTGATGGTGGCTGTAAGCGAGAATAGAGTTTGGGTCGCTGGGTTCTTGGCCCAGTGCGCTTACCACCACACCACCGCTCCCCACACTATCATGCACACCCCATGGTAGTAGTGCATGCTTGCACACGCCATGGTTGTGGTGTGTGCGTGCGTGCACACGCAATGGTCGTGGTGTGTGCGTGTGTGCGTGCACACGCCATTTGTAGTGGTGTGTGCGTGCATGCTTGCACACGCCATGGTAGAAGTGTGTGCGTGTATGCGAGCACACACACGGACGCACACAGTGAGTTGCGCCTGTCGGCTTCTGGAGTATTCATGACGCACGCTTTTATTTTTGTGACATTGTCCTGGGGGGGATAAGAGCCAGAAGAGTGCATATTTGTGTGTATCTGTGTATGTCTGTGTATGTATGGGGGAGCGGTGGTGTTGCGGTTAGCGCGCTGCGCTATGAGACCTGCAACCCGAGTTCAATTCCCCTTCACGGTCAACACCAGTGACGATTATCTGAACCGGTCCTGGGCCTCCCCTAGGTCGACTCAGCCTCAAATCTGTACCTTTGTGAGGTGTGTTAACATCTCCACTACAAAGGCGGCCGGGCGTGGTGTTGGCCACCCCACCCCCTCATGTGCCTCGTTAACAGCCCCTTGCCCCAACAGTCTGTTCTGACTATACGGGGGTCTTTGTCTTGTGTATGTATGTGCTTGCACATGGAACTTGCCCCAAATGTCTGTTAAGGGTATATGGGGTATCTTTGTCTCCGTTTGTATAATCAGCTGCAGTTTGGATTGACGCAGTGTATGAAACGCAACCACCTATCAAGATATGCTGTACATAGACAGTGGTGGCACATTGTCATAAAGAAATAACAACAGCCTCATGGGCAGATAAACAGATACATTCGAGAACGGATTTAGAGAGGGCAGCAGGGTGACGCAGTGGGAGCGCTCGCCTCTCACGGCAAGAAGGCCCCAGGTTCGATTCCCGACTCGGGTGCCTTTCTGTGTGGAGTTTGCATACCTGTCAACCCCTTATCAGTGCTCTACCATATTACAGACCAATTCAGATCTTATGGGTCACCCCGTGCCCTTATAAATGTCAACGTGCATCCTAAACAGTCCCATCACAAGGGAGAAACTCAAACAAATAGACAAACATTTTTTATTTTGCCCGTATTGAAACGGCTGTACGCCGTGTGGACCAGAAAACTACATTTTCCTGTACAAGAATGCGGGTAAACCGTATGGGTTGAGAGGTACGAGTTTGTATGTTTTCTCTCCCCCATTCCGCAATGGTTTCCTCCGAATTTAATGTAACCGATATCGTGCCAAACATCCCAATTTCCCACAAATTGCTAATTGACATGGAGCAACATCGGTCCCTGCTGCAAACATTTTGGCAAGATCCTCCTGCCCGAAAATAGTCTAAGACTCGATGAGGTTTTCATGGGTAAACAAGCAAAGCAACAACAACAACGATAAGAGGCACGGCAGTAGGCGTGGATCATGACTGGCCAGCAGGCGGTCGGTCGAGGCGCGCTTGTGAATGTTATTAATTAGTTAACCCTTTCGCGTTCCGAGACGACTGCAAGTAGCGTGAATTTTATTTAGAGAGGCTTGGCGCCATCGTTTTTAAAGACGTACTCACCGCAGAGAACCGTAGTGACACAACCGAACTCTACGATAGCTGGCGGCAAACTGTTCCACACGCCCTCCCCGCGTGGCCTTGTGGGAGCCTCGGTGCCGACGATGACGTACACATACGTCATGGGAACGGGAAAGGGTTCACGACGGCGCCTCGCCGGGGTGTCGCCCTTCTCCATTGCAAGTTTGTCTTGTCAGTGTGACATTGTGCAGGTCGATGGTGACGAGTGGCACTTCTGTTCGAGAAGGAGAAATGCGGAACTGCGACTTGGCCTTGCGCCCTCGCCTGTGGTGCTGTGCGCACGGAGATTAGCGGAACGGCAGCAGCCTTTTGGAGCGGAAATGCCTTTCACCTGCTTCTATCCGTAATGTTGGCGTGGGACATTCATTAGAGCACTCTGACGCTGGGAATAATGAAATGTCATCAGTACCCTGGCTTGTGTGTGTGTGTGCGTGGGTAGTTGGTAATGTAGTGGTTAGCGCTACGCTGCGCTACGAACCCGGCAATCCGGGTTCGATTCCCGCTCACGGCCAACACCAGTGACGAATATCTGAACCGATCCTGTGCCTCCCCTAGGTCGACTCAGCCTCAAATTAGTACCTGGTGCGGTGTGTAAACATCGCCACTGGGGAGACAAAGGCGGTGGGGCGTGGTGCTCGCTAGCAGCACTTTCCCCAACAGTCTGTTCAAGGCTATACGGGGGATCTTTTTCTTTGTAACGTCTTTGTATTTGGAGAGCGGTAATGTAGCGGTTAGGGCGCTGTACGACGAACCCGGTGACCCGATTTCGATTCCTGCTCACGGCCAACACCAGGGACGATTATCTCAACCGGTCCAACTCAGCCTTAAATGAGTGCCTGTTGCGGTGTGTTAAAATCTACATGGGTGAGACAAAGGTGGCCAGGCGTGATACTGGCCACACAGCGCCCTCGTGCGCCATGCGGCCTTCGTAGGTGCTTGCTAACAGTCCTAGCCCAACAGCCTGTGTAGACCACATGGAGATGCTTTGTGTACATGCTTGTATCTGCTTGTTGTACGGATCAGTATTGCAGCGGTTTACTCAACGCACTTCAGTGCTGGCGACCTTGGGTGCAATTCCCAGCAGGGCATTTACGTCGGTGGCAAATGACTACCGTAAGCCTCGCCTGTAGATCAACTCGGCCTCGATTGAGTATGTGGTGAGTGTACGAACGTTACCGTTGGATCGACAAAGGAGGCCAGGCGTGGTGATGACGTGCACCCACGGTCTTCGCGGGGTGGCCCACTGTTTTAATAATGACAAGACGATTTGTAACGCGCGCAATTTGGCAACCCGGACGCGTGTCGCACTCTTTTAATGCCCTCGTTTTTTTATCGTTCGCTCTTTTTGCACACCCGTCCGACCGATGTAGCCTGTGCTCTCGATAAAGCCCGCGTCGTTCCAGCGATCCTGTCCCCTAGCGAGGAGCGCCATTATTTTTTTGTTTGGCCAGAAAAAAAACGGCTGCACTTAGCGCAGCTGAATGAGCGGGAGAGAGAGAAACAGCAAAAAAATATAACTGTAAAGACGCCGCAGCGTTCCCCCGGTGCATTGTGAGTTATCTAAAAATGCAGCTGAATTTTTGTAAAAGAATGTGGTCACGGCGGAATATTGTATGTGTGTGTATTATGTGCACTCGGCTAACCGACTGTGAAATTTCACAATTTGCTCAGTCGTATGAACAGATGTAGTGTACAGAGTACATCGAAATTACAATCGTTTCTTGTGTCCTTTGGCACCATCACTCACCACTCCAGACACCAATAACTTCCTTTTCACTTCAACACTCTGCAAGCGGGCATTAATTCCATTCACAGTAAGGGATGGACCATTGATGGCATGCAATCTCCACTCGCTCTCTTTCTCGTCGTCCAAAAAATCACTGTTGTGCACTGTCTGGTCTTTCAGAAATATATATTTTTAATATATCTGCTGCTTTGCGACTCGCAGATGGCAGTGAGGCAGTTTTTCGGCTAGCTGTGAGTTCTCTTCAGTGATACAACAATAATCCACATATAGATTGCATCTAAATGCAACTAAAATTATTTTCCTCCTCTTCAGCTCAGGTCATTCCCTCTCAAAATCCAACCTGCTCTTTGGGAAATGGATTTTCTTTTCCTGATTTGTTTCGTGTATTGCTCATCATATTTGCTACTCGAGGCGCTGAAGTTGGAAGCGGAATGATGGACAAACATATACATCTTGCAATAAAGCAATAGGAATATCATGATGCTTAAAATAATAATGATGATTTTATACCACTTTGGAATGAAAGCATCATAGATTCAAAATACTCAGGTTCCCGTTATCGCTGCTTCAAAAAACCCTCGGTCAAATAAGCGTTTTCTAATTAATTGTCAGTTGCACAACGGACCATGGGAGTGGAACGCATCTCAGATGATGTGGAGATGGAGCAATGAGATCAGCTCAAGCGTGGGGCCTGGGTGGACTGTTACATCACAGGATCGTGTGTGGTGGCAGGAATCCAGCAGTGGATTGACCATGGCTGGTGATGATGATGACGCTGAGTATAACGATGACAACGATCGTGTGCCCATTTCAGACAGCCCGACTGCGGCAGTCGGTCTCTTCATCAGCATCTCGTTTTCGAAGCATCGAAAATCTGCAGGCGCACCGACACCAGCGGCCGCCGTGCGTCACCTGCCAGTGAACTTTGTGCATTATTGATGGCCAGGAAATACGTTCCCAGATCCCACACTTGAAGGCAGAGCCGCACACGTGCACTCGCTCCTGCCTTTAATCTTCCCCCCTTTGCCCTTGTGCCGTACTGGAGAGCCGCGCGGCCGTCTAATTGGCTGTGCTGGCACTAGCAGCTGGGGGCGGGGAGGGGGGGGGGGCGGGGCAGTTTTTGAGTTTGCATTTATTATGGGGGGGGGGGGGGGGGGGGGGGGGGGGGGCGGGAGTTGCCCACGTGGGGTCGAGTGGCTCCCCTGAGCGCGTGCCCCGAGCGTGCTCACGTCCGCTCACCACGCGGCAACAAAGCCGCTCTTGGGCAGAGAGTTCTCCACTCAACGCAAACCGTAGGTGTGTGCGTGTGTATATCTACGTCCGTGTGTCTTGTATGTAGTTGAGTACCTGGTGTGGTGTGTAAACATCGTCACTAGGGAGACAAAGGCGGCCGGGCGTGTGCTGGCCACTCACCCCCTCGTGTGCTGTTCCGGCCTTCATAGGTGCTCGCTTGCGGCACTTGCCCCAACGGTCTGTTCAGGTTATACGGGAGATCTTTGTCTTTGTGTCTTTGGAGTGGTTGTGACGTGGTTTTCACCTCGCGCTAACATCGGTACCGAGTAATATCTGAACTTGTCCTGCGCTGTCCCTAGCTTGACTCTGCCTTAAATGAATAACTGTTACAGTGTGTAAACATGACCACTGGTTGAGACGAGGCACGGTGCTGACCACACCACCACCTCATGCTTCATGCCGTCCTTAATAGGTGCTCGCTAACAGCACTTGCCCCGGCAGTTTGTGTAGGCTACTCTATTATATGTCCCCAGGCAGCCACGGCATACGGAGGTCAGGAATTTATGTATTTCAAAAAAAAAATACCTACATTATTTATACGTATTTATTTTTCCTATTTTGCACTCCTATCGTTGTCTGTATTGTTTGTTGTTGTAGCTGGCTGACCGGTCCCCATGAAGAGCTTCATATGCTCATTGGATTCCTCCTTCTCCTGTGGAAGTAAAGATTCTCATTGTGAAGCGCCGATGGAGGGGGAGAGCGTTTGTAAAGCTTCCCCCGGCGCACCGTGAACACGTCTCCCTAGTGACGTGCAGATCCGAGCCGTGTGCCTCCGCACGTGTCCCGTCCCTCTGCCCGGCTGCACAGACCCCGAGGACACGGCGCGAGTGCGGGAGCTGGTGACGGAGCTGCTGTACGGACCCGCGCGAGCGCCTCCCCTCGGCGACAAGAGCGACGTGCCAGCCTCAGCGCCGTCATCGCAGCCGTCGGAGCAAGACGCGTAAAGCAACTCGCTCCCGTTTGGGCATGCGTCCGTGTGAGCCCTCGTCCGTGTGAGCCCGCGTCCGTGTGAGCCCGCGTCCGTGTGAACCCACGTCAGTGTGATCCCACGTCCGTGTGAGCCCGTGTCCGTGTGAACCCGCGTCCGTGTGATCCCACGTCAGTGTGATCCCACGTCCGTGTGAGCCCGTGTCCGTGTGAGCCCGCGTCCGTGTGAGCCCGCGTCCGTGTGCCCCGCGTCCGTGTGCACACGGCGACACGCAGACCCCCTGTGAGCAGAAGCGTCCAGAAGCCTTCCTGACGGCAACCACCACGGGGATTTGATTGTGTGTCCAGAGTGCAGTGCACTGGTCACCGGATTGGCGACCGCCACTGTGGTTTGTCTTTCCCAATTTCTGAGCACAGGCTGCTTGGGCCTGTTTGCCCCCGGGGCTCCTGATTCATATTCCTGCCACCACCTGGTGAGATTGTGCTGGGAGATGCCACAGCGTGCCACACTGCAACCGGCATACTGAATTAAAAGTTGTAATAAGTTTACAGATTGTTTCCTTGTACGGGAGTCTGGGCAGTTTTAATGAATCTCGCTTGGTTGAATGCGGGATTTGAGGCGACGATGAGGAAAGTTGGAGGGCGAGTAACAATCAGATTCCAGGGGCCGTGCAGGATATTGACATTGCACAGTTTGCTGTTTGCCATGCGGTTACACATTTGGTGGGCAGCCACCACCATCCCCGTGGCTTCTTTGATGCCATGGTTTTTGTTCAGGGCATTTTATTGATGAAGGATGGTTGGGGCTGTTTGGTTCCTTTGAGTCTGAATGTCAGATTTGTTTTGTACAGAATGTGTATGACAAATAACAAAAAAACTCGGGATGCATTCATCAATAAAGTCACCTTAAGAGGAAAAGTACATACTAGTCGACGTTTTGTGCAAAGCCCTCCTTGAGAGAGGCCAGAGAGGTTGAATGGATGAGAGTTGGAAACAGGACGTCATACACCATCGCGCCTGATGAGATTTATACATTGTTGTTTGATTAACCGTTTTCCATAATCCACTTAGCGATGCGTTCCTGGGCTTAATTCTCACTTCAATAGGATTAGAATTATCAGGATTCACTGAGCGATGGTGTCCTGGCCTTAATTCTCACTTCAATAGGATTCATTTTCAATCGGATTGTGTTTGTTAAAGCAATGACAGTATCACTTTTTTTGACACTCCACCCCGCGTATCGTTCAGACAAGGCAAATGTCAGCGCGAAATTGTTTAGGCGACATTTATTTCCATATAACAGCGCTTTGTCATATTGTTTCCCCGCGCTCGCTACACATCAAAAACACACATTTCCAATATGCGCCAAAATATCACGTGCGTGCCACTGCGTACTCTTACGGCTGCGTAAATTTGTATCAAATCGCCACAGGCACACGGTATAGAACACTGAAGAAGCGGCTTTAGAAAACATGATCACATACAAAACGAGCGTTGGAGCTGCGGTTGTTAACCGGTGGTCTAAGCGTTTGTTGGTCCCCTTTGCAAGGAACTCTCTTTGGGTCCCCCTACGCCTCCTTGCCCACCCCCCTCCCGGCATCATATCCTGGCACCTGGGCCCCTCCGGTGTCTCCGGTGCAATTACACCGCCTACACTCTCGACAGCTGCACCACTGGCGGTGACCACGGACGTGCTTTGCGGCCAAATCTCGGGTGTAAGAGGCCCAGACTGCGGGGTTAGGGACGGTTTGCCTGGACGGTTTTATGCCTCGGCTGTCGACTGATAACAGTCGGACGTATTTGCGGGGGGTGGCGCGAGTCTCGCCGACGAACCTGACATTCTCGTTCATATGTTGACCACTCGCGTTTGGCCGCAACGCGCGCACACACACACATGGCTATCGCGAGCTGGGCGTTAAAATGTTGCTCTCGACTCGGCCACTCGGAGAGCGCGAGCATTTGAAAGTGAATTAAAAATGCGAATCCACTCGCCCTTCTCGTACGACTGCTGGTTAAGTGGGTCCGCGACAGGAAAGCATCGTCAAACGCTATCACCCCCCTCCCCCCCCCGCGATCCATCACGGCACGGGTTTGTGTGTTTACCAACTATCAGGCGCGTACAGCAATGTTAACGACTGGATTTGTGTGTGAACGGGGAACGTTGTCGAGCGTGGGAACGGGGCACCGGTGCGTGGTGGCTCGTGGGCGTCGTTTGAGAAGGACGTTGAAATCTGTAAATTACGAGACTGCCCATCACAACAAGAACTTTACTGCAGGCTGTAAACAGATAGATTTAGGAGCACACAAAGGTGTGCAGCATTGCATGTACAAAAGGACTCCGCCTTCCTCGGACCGTCTGCTCAAAGCAACTGAACTTGGCCGTTTTTGTCGTTGAAGGAAAGCCACGTTTTCTCAACCCTTTGAGTAGGTGGTCTGAGCGACAAAAGTCGCCATTCAGTTCCTTAGAGCTGGTGGTCTGGATAAGGCTGAGTGCTTCTGTACATGCAATGCTGAACATATTTGAGTGTCTGGTTTCAATTGAAACCTGTAACTGGGGTTGGAGAGTTTGGGATGGGGTGGTTGCTAAAGAGACCGAGTTCTGATGGTTTCAGCATTTCGGGCTACTCCTGAAGCCTGCCACTGGCTCGCTCGCTCACTCACTCAGCAACCCCGACAGGAACGAGTAAACGATCCTGATCAACGCTCCACCAGATGAAATAAGGATGGCTGCGCGGGGTAGGCAAGCGGACCTCCGTGGTCTGATTAACCGATTCCAACATTGACAAGGACCCATATCTTAAAGTGATGGTCCCCTTACCAGTAACATCGGCAGTTCACCAGCATTGATTCCACCAAGGCTGATGAGAGACCGTAGAAACCGTTCCAGAGTTTGCTCGATTTGAACCAATGCTGCTGACGTTTTGCATTCCCAGGAGGCCGTGCGGCCGATGGGATGAGTAAGAAGTAGGTTATTTATTTATTTACTAACGTGGAGCGATGGATACGTGAAGGAGTTACTTTGCTTATTTCCTATCCCAATTCCAGCGTGGTCGCCATATCAGGACGCCCATGCCGAGTGGCTGTCCACGTGTTGGTCCTACGTTGGCCTGCGCCTGGTTGTATTGGGAGCTGCCGTGGTTGCGTTGTGCGTGCGGGGCGTGGGATGTGGGAGCTGTGACCGGATCTCGGTGGCCACCTCTCAACCGCCGTGCGTGGCGTGCGCACGTCAACACGCTCACACACGACCGCGCGTCCTCGCGCGTTCTAACTCTCCTTGAGAAACGGGATCTCTTCCTTGACTTCACCGCCCACGACCAGGCAGTCCCTCTCCAGGTCTATCGACACCTGTGAACAGGTGGACAAACAGGTAAAGGTGCAGCTCTGCAATGTCTTGCTCACGCCACTTGCTGTCAGAAGGCCTCCCACTCTCAAGGGGAGTGGTTCTCAGCCGGGGGTACGCGGACCCCTGGGGGCACGTGAGGTTATTTATAAATGTGTGTGAAATTATATCTTCCGTGAATAGTCACTCATGAATCTGCCAAGATCAAAATAACATTTACGCCCATATGATGTAAAATACCTTTCTAAACTCATTGATCGTAAACAATGTTGGTTTCCAAGAGTCACCAGCGAGCGAGAACGCATTACGTCATGCGTGCAAGAACGTCCGTTAATTTATTCGCTGGCAATTACCAGCAGCTACTTGGGGATACCTCGCAACATGCGAACAATTGATTAAGATATTGATGTTCATTATTCATGAATGTATTTCTCATGTTGGGTAAGGCAAGGGGGGGGGGTACTCAGTTGAAACAAAATTCACCAAGGGGTGCTACAGTAACCAAACAAGTTTGAGAACCACTGCTCTCGGGCTCCTGTAAAGGGGCATTTGGCCTACTCTTCCATGCTGGCCAGACGTCTTGGAATAGGTGGGAGTACTCACACTTCGCCCCCCACCTCCACCTGTGGTGTTCTCACACTGCTGGGGGAAGGAACCCCGCACCGTTGTTGCAGCTGCGCTTCCGGGAGATGGAATCGAACCGGCGACATTTGGATGCCAGTGCAGGTGGTTCTTGGGGGGTGCAGCAGTGGGTGTGGGTACTTGCGGGGAGCGGTGGTGTAGTGCTTAGCGCGCTGCGCTACGAACCTGGCCACCCGAGTTCGATTCCCGCTCACGGCCAACACCTGTGACGATTAACTGGACCGGTCATGGGCCTCCTCTAGGTCGACTCAGCCTCAATTGAGTACGTGGTGCGGTGCGTAAAAACATCGCCACTGGGGAGACAAAGGCGGCCGGGCGTGGTGCTGGCCACCCACCCCCTCGTGTGCTGTTCTGGCCTTCATAGGCGCTCGCTAACAGCACTTGCCCCAACAGACTGTTAAGGCTACACGGGGGATCTTTTCTCTTTGTGGGTACCTGCAAGTCTCGCAGCGTCTCCAGGCCCAGTTGCAGGTCCGTCGAGTCGTCGTCTGCGCGAGCACATGGAGTCCTCGTTAACAAACAGGGCATCCGTAGTGAAGGCGGTGTGAATTTATACCGCCTGTTGAATATGCCACGCAAGTGATTGCGACGGACGAGTTCGGGTTAATTTGCCAAATGCTCAATTGATGTTTTGAGCACAAATTAGAATTTTAAATGTATGTTTGTAATAAATTCTGCCTTGGATTGTTATCAACAGCAGCTGTCAGCGCCTCTATGTGCAATGTATTCATAATGATGTTTTTAAAATATAAAATAAAATAAATCCTCGCTGAGTCACAGAACTCGTTTTCAGGAGTGATGCTGCTTTTGTTATATATGGCCAAACCCTATTAAAGAAGAGTTTTTTTGCATTGAGGATTGCATCATCATAGTCTTCATTATGATCAGTCGACGACGTGAATTCATCATCAGTCCACAACATCACCATTATTCCACCAACCATCGTCATTATGCAATGCCACGCGACATCGCACCCTTTGCACCTGGACTAATTATCACTCCCAGCACTGCGGTCGGCACGTGGTGGCTGCTTTGCCCGACGACGACCACCACCAGTCTCGCGCATCGGCCACCGCCCTCTCGCAGCCACGATGAGCCCTTTCCCAAGCTCACCTCGTTTTCCTTAACAGTCAACATGTGACTGCAGGGATTCATCTTCTTGGTTCTTTCGCTAAAGTCACGTAGAATGGAAATAATAAAATAATAAAATGAAACATAATAAAATAATTCTCCCCGACAGACCTGGTCTTCACCTGAGGACGGCTGCTTGCGTTGTGGCCGAAACGTGAGAATTATTTTATTATGTTTTATTTTATTATTTTATTATTTCCATTCTACGTGACTTTACCGAAAGAACCAAGAAGAAGGTCAACATGTTGTCGCCGATTCGCGTTTGTGCCTTCCGCCTCTGCGCCTCGCCATACCGCGCGTTTCTTAAGCGTGATTCAGAGCTTGCGTACAACGTACATTTGTTATTTATAGCGATCGTGCAGGAATATGGTTATCAGCCCGTCCCAGCTGGCTGACTCAAGGCGGTAAACGGAATCGTATGCATTGTAAATTGTGCGCTAGGGCTTAATGTCTCACTGAATATTTCCCGGTGGCACGTGACTGGTAGCCACAGCCATAGCGAGAGGTCTACTGGACGTGGTTTGCTGGGCGTGGAATTATTTTACGTGTGTCGTTGACCCGGACAGATCTAAATGACATTAATCCACGACTGTGCTCATGAAAAACACACATTGTGGATGATGAATACAATGATGTGTTGAGATGCGGATCCTCTTCATCATGGTAGTATTCACGATGTTGAGTGTCTTCATTATCATGATCTCTTTATTGCAGTGGATCTCACCCGTTGTGTGGTATAGAGGCCGCCCAATCAAGGCCCCTTGTGTACCTACGCGCCCCCAGCCTCTGCAACCCACCCGCGTTACCAAGGCCACGAGACATGGATCCCATGTACACGCCTCTAGTCAACGCGGTGTTAGACACATGTTAGACACATGTTAGACACATGTTAGACACATGTTTCACGTTGTGGATTCCTGTGCGTGTGTCTCCGCAACGTGACGCTACGTGATTTAACGCTGAGTGCATTTTTCGGAAATTATTTTTTTCATTTGTAAACGACGTTTTTTGGCATTGGCGGTTAATTGTTGGAATTTTTGCGGGGAAATTGTCTTCGCATGTTGGTACTTGTTTGTTTATCTGTTGATTCGGGTGCCCCCTTTGTGACCGACTGGGGCCCTATGCGTCGCATCACGCTGCCGCCCCCTCCCCCACAGTAACGTAACGCGAGCGTGGAATGGTGGTCGGGAGCCGTTCAGCTCTGTCGGCTGTGGTGCTGTGGGAGCCCCTGGCGCGAGATGCCCTGTCAGAGTGGTGGCGCCTAATTGCTTCGGGGCTCGAGTGACGGCTCCTCGGTTGGGCACGGTGTGGGGAGTGCATGGCGAGATGTGAAAATTGACTGCCTCCCAATCTCCGGCCTCTTCCCAAACAAATCGAAATTCGCACAATGGTATTGAGAATGCCACGTGAGGTCAGAGGCGGTGCCACGTCGTGTGGAGGGAGGGGGGGGGAAGGAAATTTTAAGAGTGAGAATTGCATGTGCGTCAGTGGCCCAATTTGCAGGGGGCAGCAGTGAGGTGTGTGGAGGGAGGGAGAGACCAGAGGGGGGGGAGCTGTAAATGAGGCGAGAGCGCTGCTCTCCGGGGGTCTCGAGGACTCGGGAGAACAGCGCCGCCTTCGCGCGTCTCGGCTGTCCGTGACGCGACCCCGCGTCCGTGTCGCGCGGACCGTGCTCGTCGACGAGGCTGGCGTCATTCACGATGACGTCTGCCTGACGTCGCCCAGCCCCTGTGCGCACGCCTCGCTCCAAGGACACACGGCTGACTTGGGGTGGCGGTCATAGTGGTGGTGGAGGGGGGGGGGTGACGCAGGGCGGTGTGACGGCAGGGTAGGAGGTCGGTGTAGGGTCACAAGAGTGGGTGGGATCTTGCAGGGAGGGATAGTGGCAGAGTGGGGGCTAGGAGATGTTAACTACCTCGCCTGGTATGCAGGACGATTGTGGGTTCAATCCCGACCCTGACGCCTGCTGTATATCTCTCTCCTCGCGGTCGCGTGCATTTTTCTCCGGGTCCTCCGGTCTTTCCCTCCACGTTTAGAATCAACGTCACAACGCATTGAGAGCATCGGCTGCGGTACATTTCCACGCGGTGATCAGCCGCTCTGTTGCGCTATCATTTGTGATCGCCAGGTCGTTTCCGAAAAAAACCCAGCTACATAGCTCAGTGGGGCCTTGCCTTGTTGAATTAAAATAACTTTTAGGTTCAGCTTAAATATCTGTTAGGGTGTGGTTCAGAGGGTGGGGCGGTGGCGAGGATAGGGGGAGGGGGTACGCGAGTAGGAGGAGGACCCCACGCACCGATCGCCCATGCGGAGCAGCGAAGCGCGCGGCCTCCCAGCTGCAGCAGCAGCCCCCCGATCAGCGCCGTGGCTCCCGCCGGGCGCGCGCTCCGCGGCTCCCCCCGCTCCTCCTCGCCCCAGTCCTGCAGCCTGGGGGGTGGAGAACCGGGGGCACGTGAGCGCGTGGACAGGTAGAGGGCCGGCTAGACGGGTCATCGGGCGGACAGGTAGGACAGCTGGCTAGACAGGTAAACGGACGGACAGGTCTACAGCCAGGTAGACAGGTAATCAGACAGGCAGGTAGACAGCCAGGTAGATAGGTAATCAGACGGACAGGTCTACAGCCAGGTAGATAGGTAATCAGACGGGACAGGTCTACAGGCAGGTAGACAGGTAATCAGACGGACAGGTCTACAGGCAGGTAGACAGGTAATCAGACGGACAGGTTTACAGGCAGGTACAATCGTATTTGTTTAACTGGGTGGCGGAAGCGCGAGAGACCAGGATGGAGGAGTCGCATTTGCTCGAGTGACCTGGGTCACCAAAACGACAAAGGCAAAACTCAAATGACATAAAGTCGAACAATGCAACAAACAAGTGCTGGAACCCACCTGATCACGAGTTCCGTTGTGAATGCATTCCGACGGAACGCTTGCATTTGTGTTACTTTACCTGCATGGCTACGTCAACGCGTATTCGTCACGTGTACATTGCATTATTGAAAGCAATATTCATTGCAGCTCCGAGTCGCCGTCGTTTTGTAACGCGTCCAGTCTCTTGAGAGTCGCGCAGACGAGCGAACGCAGAGTGACGACGTTTCGGCGAAATTACGCAGCAGCAGCAGCAAGAGTGGGCGGCCACGCCTGAAGGTCGATTGAAAGGGATTTTTTTAAATCGCTAAATTTCAGACGGGTGCCAGACCTGAGGCACGCAGCCTCTGTGCGTATTCATGAGATGAGAGCCGAGTTTTTGAATTTTAATTTCTTACCTCGGGGAAAACGATGACACACGCGCATGCCACATTTGCATCGAGACGTGCGTTTCCTCCCGGTCTGCAGTGCCTCGGTGCGTCTGCAAAGAGGCCGGATACACTGCCCTCTCTGATGAGGCTTGTTGTAATTACCGGCGAAACGTGTGGTACTTGAATTGTAAATATTACAGCGGCTTTACTCTCCAACACACCGGTGTGCTGAATTAGTAACCAATTGGCACGTTTTGTTTACGTTACAAACCTTACTGATTTGCTGTGTCAGGTGGTGGCGGGTTTGACGACACATTTATATTTACGCGATCTAACGCAAAACAACCTCTGTTACCGACTGTTCATCTTCGATTCTGAACGACTCCTCTTTTGCTCGCCTGCCTCTAGATGCATCTCTGGCTCCCTCTCCTTACGCAAAAGCCCATCTCCCGCTGTCGTCGCTAGACATGCGATGCTCTGCCACGTGTGGCTCTTCGTTGTCTCCGCTACGAATGAGCGGCTTTGAAGGAGACGGGGACGTTGCCTGGAACGTGCCCTGTTATATTTAGTTTGTTTTCGGCATTCGGGCAATGTCAGGTCACGCGGCCGTTGCATCGATCCGCGAAGACCTCTGGGGATGACCTCGTCTCAAGGCTCATTGGCAGTAGCAGGCGCGGAACTCGTGTGATGGATGTGATGGATCCAGGATAGGCGAGGGCGATCATAAGGTCTCGACAGGGGTAAGTGAGCGACGGCCGCTTGATCTGCTGTCAGTGGTGAGCTTCAGGGCCCCGTGAGGGTGGCTATATTCGTCCAGGCGTGCGTCGCGCGGATTTGTAAAAACGCTCCGATGCGCTTTCAGGCCGTGCCGCGTGTCGTACGGCACAGTGTCAGACGTTTCGCCGCACGTGCCGAGAGCCACGCAGCTCGCAAACTTATGCGGTAGGATTTGGACAGCTTTGTAAGTGCAGCTGCTCATGAATAGGGGCGGCAGGGCGGGCATCTCGTGGTCGCAAGGGGCCTCCTTTTTTTTTGTTTTCAGAAGCAATGGGGCGAGAATGGGAGGGCAGAGAGCCCCAAACAGGTCGGCCTGGTGGGGAAGGGCGCTTGTCAGTGAGCGGAGAGAGGTCGGCAAAGGGAATCTGACTCCTCCTCCTGCTCCTCCTCCCCCTCCTCCTCCTCCTCGTCCTCCTCCCCCTCCTCCTCCGTCGGGGTTCATCCAATTTAAAATCCCACCGAGGCTCTTCCATCCCGCGCCGTTTAACGTCGCGGGCAATTCCCTCCGAGTAAACGGTCACAGCCGAGACGTCCTCGTCAAGCCGCGAAATTATGTCGTGTTTTTTTTCACTTCCGCGGGTGCGCAACTTTTATTTCTTTATTTGTTCGTTCAAAATGATATATTTTTTTCGTCATTTTTTGCCTCTCGCGGAGCCGACGCGGGTGCCCCGCGCACGAGAGCACCGCGGGCGGCGCGAGCGTCGCCCGGCGATTGCCGACCGCCACTCACCGGAGCCGCTTGGCGCACGCGTGGGAGACGAGGTTGGCGGCGCGCGTCGTGCACAGCGCGGCCGTCGCGTCCCCGCCGGAGCACTGCGAGCCGCAACACACGGCCGGGGGGGGGGGGGAACGAAGCGGCAAACGAGCGGTTAACACGCGGTCGATACGCGGTCGATACGTGGTCGATGCACGGTGCTTCCGAAGCCCTCTCTTCCTATCCCCAACTGCTGATCTTTCGCCCCCCCCCCAACACCCTCCCGCACACGCACCCCACAGTGGCGTGACTGGCCCGTGCGCAGGCGGTGCAACTGCACCGGGGCTCGTGAGCCTCCGGAGAGGCCCGGGTGCCAGGCGACGACTCGCCGGCACCAGCATGCAAACTGCGCTGTGCCGCTGTCACACCCTTCGTTACAACAACAATAATAATAATGATGATATTATCAAGGATGTAATTGAGGAAAGCCTCGCTGAATACAAGGCACGCCATGCGAGAGAGGATGGCGCTCAAAGTATAGAGCACGCATCGTGCTCCGCGGAGCGCTCCTACGGGGTTGTCTCGAGGTCGCCGTGACCTTGTTAATGCCGCGGTAAACCAGGGACATTGTAGAGGCAATTTTGACCGCCAATAGTCGCCGAGCCAACTTGTCTTTTGTTTTCTAAACAGAACTCCCCAACTGTCCCATTGGCGTACCAAGCTGCCACAGTTGCCAATTAATATTGCAGGCAACAATTGCCCGAAAATTGCCCTGGCGTATCGCACGGCTCTACCCTCTGCGCTCTGGTCAACGAGCAGGGTCTACAGAGCCCTCGCCCACTCGGGGCGTCACGGGATGAAAACAAATCCACTGTCAGAGGGCAGTGCCATCACCCTCCATGCTAGAGAGAAGAAGCGGATGTCAGAGAGCTACGGCTCAGATCCCTTGACCTGACTTCTGGTCGACGCTGTAGAGGGCAGCGATACATGCCCACGTGCTCTGCCACGTGAGATAATTTGTTCGTTGATTCATACCGCGCCACCCATGCCGTATGTCTCCAGTCGCCCTGCCGCAGGGGGGCCCTCAGTGGCAGGTGCCGCTTTGTGCCACGAGGTGTACGTGGCATTGGCCGGCTTTTTGTGTTACCTCGGATTAGCACGGTAGGCTACGTACGGTGGTACAGAATTTCAACATACATACAAGTGAGCGTTTATCTGGCACTAGGTGGGGGAGGCGGGTGGAGGCGATGTTGCGACGCGGCTTCCCACTTCAGTAATTTGCGATGTCATTCATCAAATGTGGACCGTGTTTCTGGCTCGCGTGGCCTACGCCGAATTTGTGACGGCCGCTGCGAAGCGCGCCTTTGTGTTTGCACACACGCACACACTCACGCACACACGCACACACTCACTCAACAACAACAACAGCCGCCATTCGTCACTAAGTGTCGGTGACGCCACCACGACGCTTGTGCCAAGCCATGTGCACGTTGAGGCCACGTGAAGTGTCGAACGCTCGCTGGCAGGAGGTCACGGGGCAGACCCAGGTGCCACGGGTCGACTGACTGAGATGAGTGGCTGATGCACCACCTGTGCCCCCTACTGTGCCAACTTGCTGTTCTTTAGCCACCCGGCGCTCCGCTCGTTGTTGTGAGCGTCGCTCCTCCCCCCCTCCGTTGTTGTTGGAGGGCGACTGCCTCCAACTGCCCAGTAGCGTCCTTCACGAGCCTCCTCCACAGAGGCCGATCTTGACACCGCTGGTACTGGTCATCGGCAAAATCCACTCAGCTCCACATCCTCCTGTTCCACATCACTCCATCTCTTCTCTAGCCCGTGCCGCGCCCGTTTAGCCCCCTCGATCTGGCCGAACAAAAGCTGTTTAGGCATGCGGTGGCTGGGCATGCGAGCCACATGACCCAGCCAACGCAGCCTTGCCTGCTGGAGGAGCTCATTGATGATACTTTGTCCAGATCTTTCAAGGATTTGTGAGCTCACACAATCCAGCCTGGTTAAACCCAAGATGGATCGTCGGCAGGCCAGCCTAAATGTTTCTAACCGGCGAAGATGTTCCATTAGGGGGGTCCACGTTTCACAAGCGTAGAGAAGGGAGGGAATGACCGTGGCCGAGAAGACCTGGAGCTTCGTGCGGAGCGACAGACCAGGTAGCTTCCACACAGCATTATGCAACCGATGAAAAGATAATGCCGCTCGACTGATTCGGAGTGAGACCTCTGCTGTCAAACCGGAGCCTGTTATGAGCACACTGCCCAGGTATGGGAAACTCTCCACTCTCTCCACAACTGCCCTATCACCAATTCGGAGTTATGGGGGTGGAGTGTTCAATGGTACAAAATATTCAGGCAGTGCTTAGTTTTGGTGGGGCTGATGGTAAGTCTCCACCTCTTAGTGGCAAGCTACAAGTTCAGCAGCAGCGCCTCCAACTCCTCATCTGAGTGAGCAGCAATTACCAGATAATCGGTTGAGCAAAGTGGGGATGACCCACTTTGTCCCACGACTTTTTCAGGCTTAGGGATCTCCCATCCCCCAGGACCTCACATAAATGCTCAGCAAATCTGCAAACCTGTTCCTGGGGGTCGAAGATTGGATCACCGCTCTTTACCCTAATGATGGTAATAAGCGTGGTGCTGCAGGTTACTTTCCTGATGGAATTAAAGAGCGATTTGTGATCGCGGGCCATTGAGGCAGACTCCATCTCCTCAGCAACCCGCGACCACCAACCATCCTTGCAGCACCTCAAGGCTCTCCGAACCTCCGAGCGAAGGCTGCGGTAAGCCTCCTCATTCTCTGACGTGGGATGCTGTAGACGATGAGAGTGGGCCTGTCGCTTTTTCTCAGCCAGCCTGAACACCTCTGTCAGCCAGGGTCTCTGATGAGGTCTGGACCATGTAGGAAGTTGTTTTTGCCGGACTACTCACACACGCACTCACTCACACTCACTCACACACTCACTCACACACTCACTCACACACTCACACACTCATACACTCACTCACTCACACACTCACTCACACTCACTCATACACTCACACACTCACTCACACACCCACTCACACACTCACTCACACACTCACACACCCACTCACACACTCACTCACACACTCACTCACACACTCACACACTCATACACTCACACACTCACTCACACTCACTCATACACTCACACACTCACTCATACACTCACGCACTCTCACTCACTCACTCACACACCCACTCACACACTCACTCATACACTCACACACTCATACACTCACTCACACACTCACTCACACTCACTCATACACTCACACACTCACTCACACACCCACTCACACTCACTCACTCACACACCCACTCACACACTCACTCACTCACTCGCAGTTACGTTATTAACAAGGGTGACCGCGCCAGCAACAAACGCACGGACCACGATCCCCTCCCACCCCCCCCGCCCCCTCCGGCGCGTCACCTTGCAGCGCACGCGGAGCGAGTCGTGCGCGGGCGCTCCCCCTCCTCCTCCTCCCCCTTCTTCTTCTTCGCGAGTGGCCGCCTCTTCCCTCTCCTCGCGGGACGATTGGCTCTCCAGCACGGGCGACAGGGGAACGGCCGCAGCGGCCTTCGTCTCGACCACCAGGGACAGCATCTCCAGCGCCGGCACGACGGATTTCGGGAGCAGGGCGATGGTTTCGTGGACCGCGGTGAGGATTTCCAGAGACGGGACCCCGATGGTCTCGGAGGTCGGGGTGAGGGTCTCGGGGGTCGGAGTCGGGGTAGGGGTCGGAGAAGGGGTCTCGGAGGTGGGCGCTTGGGTGTGCTGGGTCGAGGCGAGCTGAGCGGTGGTGAGCTGAGCGGGCTCCGTGGTGGAAGAGGCGGTGAGTGGAGCGTGCGGGTCGGAGCGCAGCTTGGAGAGGTGCGTTTCCAGCAGGCGCTTTTGGAGCGAGTAAGGAGGTTGCTGATGGGCGCGCGGTGCGGGAGACAAGACGCGCGGTCAGTTAGAGTCGTTACATGGCAGTGCTCTTCACTCGTTTTTCAGAGAGAGGCCGATAGGACATCAGTGTGAGAGCCGCCACGCATTTGAAACCATTGGGTGTTTGACAGCAGCACGATGATTGGGGAGTGCTACCAGGGACCGCCAGTGTCCCGGGGGCCTTGGAATGAGCAACACCGGTTTATGACGACAAGATAGACACAGCAGCAGCAGCAGGAGCAGCAGGTAACGATGCAGCCCTGGAATTGCTCGTTCCTGCACCTTGTGGCGGAAGAACCGCCACGAGAGGGAGCTCCAGAGAGCCCCATCGATGAACTTTGGCCTACTCTTCCAAACTATCCGGACGTCTCGGAAAAGGTGGGAGTTACCCACGCTTTGCCCCACCATCAACACGCGCCCTGCCGACCGCCTTCACTGTGGTGTGCAGAGGCAGGGTGCTTCTAGACATCAGTGGGGGTGCCCATCCAATTGTTTGAGATGGTGGCGCTCTGGGACGCGCCGGCGTGTGGGGTCTAGGAGTGCGCGATTTCAATAAGGACCCATTATCACAGTAAATAAACACTGAAATTTTTTTCATAGACACAAAACGGAGTTCTGTTTATATTTTCCCGATGAAAAAAAACTAATTGCGCAAACAACGCGCAATGTGATCTTCGGGACCTGTGTTCTTTTTTCGTCTCAAATGTGTTTAATTATAGTCAAGACGATTTGGGTTACACACAGAGAACGTGACAGGAGGTGCGATCGGACCTTGTCTTAGCGCCTGCACTTACGCCAGAAAGCGTTTTCATCATTCAAGGCGCAATGAGTTCATTACCATCGCTGATCAGCTGCCCTCCACTCCCCGCCACGCCCCACCACTCCGCACCACTCCCCGCCATTCCCCACCACTCCCCATAACTCCCCACCACTCTCCGTCACTCCCCACCACTCCCCGTCACTCCCAACCACTCCCCACCACGCCCCGTCACTCCCCATCACTGCCCGTCTCTCCCCACCACGCCCCGCCACTCCCAAGCACTCCCCACCGCACCAGTCAAAGGGACACCAATGGAAGGGGTCATTGCGTCGTCCTCTTTTGCAGAGTGCGCGGCGGCCACGCGCACGTGGCGGAGCAGGAGGAGGAGGCGGCGGCGGCTCGGGGTCGCGCGACGTCCACGAGCACTCGGGCCACTGCCTTTGTTGACGTTTTACGCTTCAGCGGCGGCATTGATTAATCGACCACTACCATCGTTACAAAGACAAAATCCCCCCGTTATAGCCTTAACAGGCTGTTGGGGCAAGTGCTGCTAGCGAGCAGCTATGAAGGCCGGAACGGCACACGAGGGGGTGGGTGGCCAGCACCACGCCCGGCCGCCTTTGTCTCCCGAGTGGCGATGCTCACACATCGCACCAGGTACAAATTTTTAGGCTGAGTCTACCTAGGGGAGGCCCAGGACCGGTTCAAATAATCGTTGCTGGCGTTGGCCGTGAGCGGGAATCGAACTCGGGTCGCCGGGTTCGTAGCACAGCGTAGCGCTAACCGCTCCACCACCGCTCCCCACTCACTCACGCGCACGGCTCATCCGCATGGGTCCCGTGAGATCCCTCCGCGTTGGAGCGAATAATCCTCGGGCTGAGTCTCACACAACAAGTGCTTAACATCCAGCTCGTCGGAGCCGTCGGTCAAACGTCTCTCAGTGGGAGGTCGCTCCCTCTCCTCTGCTGTACCCCGCGGGGTCTGGAACTCTCTCTCTCGTCACAGCCCGTGCGTGATCCGACTCCTTGCCCCTCTTGGAAGCCACAACGCTGCGTCGTCTCCTTCCGTCGTGTGCGCTGTCCTGAGAAGTGGGACTGCCTCCGCTGTGGATGGTCTAAGTGCCCCCCCTTCGAAATTCGAATTTCTTTCGCCGATAAGACATCGTCAGTGTTGAGGGCCGCCACGCATTTGAAACCATTGGGGGGGGGGGGGGGTGTGACAGCGGCACGATGATGATGATGGGGGGGGTTGTCACGTGTTGTGTATTGTCGGGGGCTGCACGTCAGTGACCCGCGCGCCTTGCAATGAAGAACGCCGCTTTACAGACCCAGTCGGCGGCTGTCGTGTGTACACGACGCCGAGTGTCTGCCAACTTATTTTCTCCCAAAAAAACCTTCACAAATTCGTCAATAACACCGTTTGTGTTCCTTTAATATAAAGAATTATATAACGAGCGACGTTTCGGGCAATGGTCCTTCACAGCCAGAGAGGTAGAGTCCCCGTGCTGTTGAGAAGGGCCGTCGCCCGAAATGTCTCCTATTGTGTTAGCGTCCGTTTCATGACATACGGCGGTGGTGTTGTTATTGACGAACGTGTGGGTCTTGTTGTTGTTGTTGTTTGTGCATCACTGCCAACGCAGCAGCAGCCGCGGCGTCACCGCCAAACTGATGCGTCTGATTGCATCAATGGTCTCAGAATGGCGACACTGGGGGCTACATGTGTCTGAGAAGTGTGTACAGTGAGCGCACGTTTGTTGTTGTTGTTGTTGTTTCACACGTCAGGCTTACGCGACCAATATCATCCATTCTAGAGGTCTTTTTAAATTAGATCAACAGACAGAATCTGGCTATCGCCTGATGAAGCTAGTTGTTATTACTGGCGAAACGTCGTACTCAGATTGTTAATGTTCTGGCTTGGCTCTCCAACACACCGGTTAGTGCAGTACTATTATACTACACTACACTATACACTACTACACTATACACTACACTACTACACGATACAATATACACTATACACTAGTGCTGTGCTAGTGACGAATTGCCACGTTCTGTTGACGCGACAACCCTTACTAGTTGGCTGTGTCGGGTGGTGGCGGGTTTTAACGACACATTTATATACTTACGCGATCTAACCCAAAAAAAAAACTCTATTATGAACGCACGTTGTATGAACGTCGCTTTGCGGCAGCTCTCGCGTTTGTATTTGACTCGACGGTTTGCTGAGCACAGGGCCCCGGAAACCCGAAATGCCAAGCGGCCAGCAACAGACGGCACCGCTGAAGGTGGAACGGAGAATGGCGATTCTTGCGTCTGTTGAATCGAGCAAGGTTGTTATTTTGATTGAAAGCTTTCGTGACTGCAGGGTTTCATATTCTTGGTTCTTTCGGTAAAGTCACGTAGAAGAGAAATAATAAAATTATAAAAATATAAAACAATAAAAAAATTATAGCTTGATATTTTTATTATATAAAACAATAAAACATTTTAGTGTTTAATATTTTTATTATTTTATTATTTCCCTTCTACGTGACTTTACCGAAAGAACCAAGAATAAGGTTGTTATTGTTAGAGCTCGGGGAAGAGACAACGACGATGACGATGATGATGGTGGTGGCAGGAGGGAATTCTGCCAAAGCGGAGCGGTGCGAGGGAAGAAGCAGAAAGGGAAGTGAGGTGACATGCAGTGTGGTGAGTGGGTGAGCGAATTAGTGAGTGGGTGAGTGAGTTGGTGAGTTGGTTAGTGAGTGGTGTTGTGACCTGCGGTGTGGTGGTTGAACACATTGTAGAAGAAGCGATCAGTCTTTGCAGACCGAGTCCTCACCACGGGTGGATCAATCAACGGGTGAAGTTCATTGGAACGGTGACTATGGTAGTAGTAGTAGTAGCGATAGAAGAGTGGTAAGGAGGTGGCTGACCGCCAGTAAGTGAGCGAGTGACGTTGATCACCGTGACTGCTTCACATTGAATTCTACCCCAGTGCAGGATTCCAACTTTTGTGTCCTTCCAAATGTGTGCTTTGTATAGTAGCGGAGTAATAACATACATGGATAGACTGGCCCCGGACATGTGAATGTCGAGTTTCCTCCACTGGCTCAGGAGAAGCTCTGGTTCCTCATTCCAAAGGAAACCATTTCACGCTGAACGGAGCTGTTCCCCATGTGCGGTGGCACAGTAAGCAACGGCAAAGACAAAGGTCCCCCGTATAGCCTTTGACAGGCTGCTTGGGGCAAGTGCTGTCAATGGGCACCGATGAAGGCCAACACGGCACACGACGGTTAATGTGGCCAATACCCCCCCTACCCGGCCACCTTTGTCCCCCCAGTGCTGATGTTTACACACCGCACCAGGTCGTCATTTAAAGCTGAGTTGAAATAGGGGAGGCCCAGGACAGGTAAAGATATTGCGTCACCGCTGTTAGCCGTGAGCGTCGTCGGGTTCGTAGCGCAGTGCGCTAACCACTGCGCCACCGCTCCCCCACGGGCAATACACCCAAGCATTTTGAGCTGATTTAGATCACGGAGCGTGAATCAAAAACGGAATTGTTATTATTTCACTGTGCAATGTGAACTCAATATATTCATCAGATGACATCCATTGTGTCGCTGTCGGATGTGCAGAATAATCTCGCTCGAAGTAATTACCCTTGAATCTCAATTGGCTGCCCACGAGTGCAGTACATTACAGACTGTGTGTGTGTTAGTGTGTAGCTGGTAGAGCGGTGGCGCAGCGGTTAGCGCACTGCGCTACGAACCCGGCGACCCGAGTTCGGTTCACGCTCACGGCGGACACCAATGACCATTATCTGAACCGGCCCTGGGACTTCCCGAGTTAGACTCAGCCTCAAACGAGTACATGGTGCGATGTGTAAACATCGCCACTGGGGAGACAAAGGCGGCCGGGCATCGTGCTGGCCATTCACCCCCTCGTGTGCCGTGCCGGAGGCCTTCATAGGTGCCACTCGCTAACAGCGCTTGCCCCAACAGTCTGTTACAAAAAAAGCCCTTTATTATGGATAATGTTGGTGGCAACAGCCTCCGTGTTAAACAGTCTGTTACGCGCTATACGGGCATCTTTGTCGTCACAGCTGGCAGAAGGAAGGAAGCAAGCGACGGCGAGGTGTGGCGATGCATCGCTGACACAACAATTCTCGCAATTTCTAGGGCGCTTGCTTCAAAGGATCGGCGATTGAAAGCCCCTTAACACAGAATTGCATCTCAACGTCGTGAGAATTGTATTTTATTATGTTTTATTTGTTTTATTTTATTATTTCCCTTCTACGTGACCTTTACCGAAAGAACCAAGAAGACGCATCTCAACACTTTGGAAGGGCACCCCCAGTGGCAGCTGTCTCTGTGCGGCACAGGGCGACCCGGCACGAGGCCGGTAGGCGATGGTTGCTGTTTGTGTAATCCCAGTAAGGTGAATGTGAATTGCCATTGTTGTCATTTAGCAAACTTGCACAATGACGCTGACACTCGTTTTGAATTACTTCGTGGGGGGGGGGATTCTTGAACGTCCATCGCGAAGTGGACCCGCTCGAGGGATTGTGCGCTTTCATACCACGCCGTAGTATTAACTAGGTCGGCCCACGGCCGTGATTATCCAATAGGCCACAGTGGGCATTGTGCCTAGAGCCTACGAAAACTAAAAGGGCCTACGGGGGGAAAACAACGTTGACCACGCTGTGTGATGTAAAATACAACCAGGATATCCTCTTGAATGAATGTATTTATATAGACAAAGGATAGGCACAGTGTAGCTACAAAAAATCAGAGTCGTGTCAATCTTTTTTCTGTTTTTACAAGATGAGCGATACATTAACACCGAAGATGAACTTTTCGAGATTTTGTTTTTTCATTTACAAAATTCGCGAATTAACACCTGCAAGCGGTGTTTTATTTCTCCCCTCTCACGATCTCAATTCTCACGAGGGCGGAGCGGTGCGAGCGAAAGACAAAATGCGGCGTTGCTCTCCTCCGCGTGAAACAAGCGGAGTGGCCGCGGCGGTGGCAGTGGCGCAGGGCAGCGGGACTGGGCCGTCTCTGCGTCAAGCAGCCACCAACTCGCTCCCGCGTCGTCCCCTTTGCGACCTTGGCGAGAAATGAATAGCGGCGGCGGTCATTTGTATGCGCGTCTGTCTCGCGCAAAAACACTGCCTCGGACGTGCGCGTTGCCGTGTCAATGTATAGATGGGGAATGCAATGACGCAATGCCCCTTTGGTTTAAAGAACGCACGCGCGCGCGGTCCCGTGTGTTACAACGCTTGGGATATACAACGTACAGTGATATTGGGCGCGCGCGTGTGTGGTGTGTGTGTGTGTGTGGCGTGTGTGTGTGTGGCGTGTGTGTGGTGTGTGTGTGTGTGGCGTGTGTGTGTGGTGTGTGGCGTGTGTGTGGCGTGTGTGTGTGGCGTGTGTGATGTGTGTGTGGCGTGTGTGTGTGTGTGGTGTGTGTGGCGTGGGTGTGTGTTTGTGGCATGTGTGTGTGGCGCGTGTGTGTGTGCGTCGTGTCTGAATGATGTGTGGGGAGCGGTAGTGTAACGGTTAGCGCCCTGCCCTACGAATCCGGACGCTCGTGTGACGGATATTTAAACCGGTCATGGGCCTCCCCTAGGTCGACTCAGCCTCAAATGAGTACCTGGTGCGGTGTGTAAACATCGCCAACGGGGAGATAAAGGCGGCCCGAGGTTGCTACTGGCCACCTACTCCCTCGTGTGCCGTGCCGGCCTTCATAGGTGCCGCTGGCTAGCAGCGCTTGTCACAAAAAGAATGTAGCGGCTATACGGGGGGGGGGGGATCTTTGTCTTTGAATGTCTGTGCCAGAGGCGGGCATGGAAACTTCGCATGGAGGGAGCACCTCATGAATACACAACACATTTATTGTGTTTCCCCTCGCAAATATCAATACTCTACAAACGATGCACACGTATGTTTAGCACGCGGTAGGATTTCGCGACATATATTATTCATAATAAAGGTTGTTGGGTAGATCGCGTAAGTGTGTGTCGTAACCCTCCACCACCCGACACAGCCAATTAGTAAGGGATTTGTCACGTAAGCAAAACGCCAATAAGTTACTAATTCAGCTCACCTGTGTGTTGGAGAGCAAATCCACAACATTTACAATTTGAGTAACTTTTATAATGACTGTACACGTATGTTGAACTTCTTTCGCACCCTACGTAGGCACCCGTGTTCATCGGGGGTGCGGGGAAGGACAACACACTAAACACAAAAAGGAGTTCTAAAGATATATATACGTTAAGAAAAAAACCGCCACTTTTTTCAAAATTTCTTGCTGTGGATGTCATACCTAATGATGATTGCTTGTGTTGCAGTCGAAACGTCGTGATAATTTTATTGTTTTATATTTCAATTATTTTATTATTTCCCTTCTACGTGACTTTACCGAAAGAACCAAGAACATGAATCCCTGCAGTCCCTAAAGCTTTAAATCAAAAGTTCTAAAGATGTTGAGTTTTCAATCTCGACGATGGTTTAAAAGTGTACAGCACCAATGGGATTCCTAATATCGAAAGGAAGAGCGTTCCAGACGGCCGCAGGAGCGCATCTGAAAGCGCCGCGCGATAAAGCGGTGACCGCCGTCTCTGTTCGATGTTGCAGCAGCTAAATAAAAGCCGCTGCTGCTGTGAGGATGCCCGGAGTGGCGTGGTGATGGTTTCTACACGGCCGGGGTGGAGGGGGGTAGTGGTGGTGGTGGTGGGGGGAGGTCGTGAGGTCAGCGCGACGCACGAACCCGCTTTGACGCTGTGGGATGCGGGCAACGTGCCGGCCTGTCCGCCAGCCAGCCAGCCAGCAAAACTTTGTTCCGATGCTGCAAAGTGTCATACCAATTTCCGGGGCCTATCGGGAGGGGCGGTTGCGCGCCCGCCTCCCCCTGGATCCGCACTTGCGTGTATGTCGACACACGAATGTCATGTAGCGAGTGAGTGAGTGAGTGATGCGGGATGTGATGCGTGTCGGCATGCGCGTCGTGACCATCGTAAATCAAGGAAATCACCGTCCCTGCTCCTCCCTCCCTGCACCACCTCCCTCCCTGCACCACCTCCCTCCCTGCACCACCTCCCTGCACCACCTCCCTCCCTGCACCACCTCCCACCCTGCACCACCTCCCTGCACCACCTCCCTCCCTGCTCCTCCCACCCTGCATCACCTCCCTGCACCACCTCCCTCCCTGCACCACCTCCCTGCACCACCTCCCTGCACCACCTCCCTGCACCACTTCCCTCCCTGCACCACCTCCCTGCACCACCTCCCTCCCTCCCTGCTCCTCTCTCCCTCCCTCCGCAGCTGCACGCACGAGCGAGTTTAAGAGAGGACGACTCCGGACGGGAGACGATCATCCCTCTCGTCGTCCCTCTTACAAATATCACAAATACCACCGCTGCCCCCGTTACAATCACAACGGCGGCACGTGAGTCTGCTGCCACTGGCATCGCTAGCAGCGCACGCCCTCTCGTTATGCGTAGATCATTTCCCAAACAACACCGGGACAAAGACCAAGGTGGCTCGTACAGCCTCAACAGACTGTTGGGCCAAGTGTTGTTAGCAAGCACCTATTAGGACCGGCACGGCACAGGAGGGGGTGGGTCTATATATATGATTGTGATGTATGTTGACATTATTTCGCACCGTACGAAGCCAATCGTGCAACAACAAACGCCGTTCGCCGCTAAGTGGCGGTGACGTCACCACGGCGCTTGTGCCAGGCTCGGTGCACGTTGAGGCGACGCAGAGTGTAGAAGACCCGCTGGTAGGAGGTCACGGAACAGACCCAGGGTGTCATGGGTTGACTGAGATGACTGGCTGATGCACCACCACCTGTACTCCCCATTGTGCCAACTGTCTGTGTTTTAACCGCCCGGCGCTCCCCTCGTTGTGAGCGTCGCTCTTCTTATATCCGTTGTTGCTGGAGGGCGACTGCATCCAACTGCCCAGTCGCGTCCTTTACGAACCTCGTGTACAGAGGCCGATCTTGACACCGCTGGTACCGGTCATCGGCAAGTCCAATAAGCTCCACATCCTTCTGTACCACATTATTCCATCTCTTCTCTAGCCCGTGCCGCGCCCTTTCACCCCCCTCTATTCGGCCGAATAGAAGCTGCTTTGGGCATGCGCTGGATGTGGCATGCGGTCAACGTGGCCCGGCCAACGCAGCCCCGTTAGGCGGAGGACTTGCACGTGCACACACATATGCGTGGACACGTTGAGCCCCACAGGTGCTTGGCTGTGTAGTTGCCTGGAAGAAACTGATTTGTTTGCGAGTGCCAGGGCGGCATGCCACTGAGATTACCGCTAATTACAATGCAATTGGGATTTCGAGAGATGCGGTTGGTTTGGGGGAGGCCTTTATTCCAGTAGTGGATTGAACATGGCTAATGATGATGCTGATGATTTTTGATGTACAGCCGGCGGCACATGTGCATCACTGGAAGGAAGGAGGTGCATATATTAAATATGTGTAAGAGGCGGGGGTGAGGGAGGGTGGAGGAGCGGTGGCGCAGTGGTGAGCGCGGTGGTGCAGTGGTTAGCGCACTGCGCTAAGAAATAGACAACCTGCGGGAGTGACATCTGAACATTCCCTGCTCACACCATCCTGCAATTCACTCACCAATCCGCACTAACCAGCGCGGTGAGGTATGATCACCACATCACGTTTTGGAAGCCTTGTATCCATCATTGGATTGACAAACGCGTTTATATTGTGATTACTGCGTTTTATTTCCGTTGGCGAGAAAAGAGTGAAAGGCGGAGCCGTCACTTAAACCGTGACAGGGAGACGACAGCACGGACGGCTGGCGAAAGAGATTTTAGACAACAGGAACAACAGAGGAAGAAGGAGTGACCTCCCACTGGGTGTAGGTGGATGCGGTGCGGCGGTGCAAGGCTCTGATCCAGCTCTTGAGCGTTGGGGTTGATGGATCACACAAAGATCATTGTAGGCCGAGACTCTTAATCTGCCAGGCTAGGAGGCGGCCAATAGATGGCAGTACACCAAGTAGGTTGACTATATATGTGTGTACCGTATATCGGATGGTTTGAGTGTTTATCCTCTCCTGGGCACAGCTTACGTAACATGACAATGGTAAAACAAAATCATCAAGGGTACGAACTTCCTAAACCGAATCATCAGTACAGTAGCAGCACCGCCAATGCGTAACATCATCATCGTCATCAATCGCCATCCATCATCATCACTGTCATCTTCATCACCCCTTGCCAATCATATGTATTATTAATCATCAATCATTTATCCTTCCATCGTCATCATTATCAATCGAAACACATTTCAATCAACACGCATCCATCAATCATCCGTCACGTCGTCGTAGATGGGCAATTCACAGCCCATATATCGATTAGTAACCAGAGCCACTCAAGAGTGAAGATCCCCCGTGTAGCCTTCGCAGACTGTTGGGACAAGTGCTGTTAGCGAGTGGCACCTATGAAGACCGGCATAGCACACGAGGGGTGGGTGACCAGCACCACGTCCGGCCGCCTTTGTCTTTCTCGTGGCAATGTTTACACACCGCATCAGGTACTCATTTGAGGCTGAGTCTACCTAGGGGAGGCCAGGGGACCGGTTCAGATAATCGTCACTGGTGTTGGCCGTGAGCGGAAATCGAACCCGTGTCGTCGGGTTCATAGCGCAGCGCGCTAACCGCTACACTATCGCTCCCCACATACATACACACACGTACACACACACACGTGCACATACATACACACACGCACATACACACACACGCGCGCTCATGTCACTTACGGCCTCGAGTTTTCGGAAGCCGTCCAGGGGCAGGAGATCGGCCGAGTCCTTGTGTGAGAACTGCGTGTTCTGCTTGAGCCTCCTCTGCTGATGGAGCCGAGCGGCATTGTGCAGCTCCATCTCCCGTCGACTGGGCTCCGTCATCGTCACTGCTGCTGCTGCCGCTGAAGATGATGACGGTGGCGAGGATAAGGAGATGGGGTGAGTTTGGGTGAGGAGTTGGTGGTGGTGGCAGACCGATTCGGGGGAACAGAGGCTGTGTTGGAGAGCGATGCTGCCAAGACGAAGCGAGATGCACAATTCTGGATCGTGTATTCTTCACACGAGGCTGCCGTGCGCACTCAGAGCTGAAGGCAAATTCATACAAATCCGACACGGCACAACTACAGCGGTATCGCTGTCCAGACACTACGCTCCATACAATGAGTAGTATTATTCTAGACGAATCACTCTGCGCTATTTAGTATGATGGTATATATGATACCGTACGGGATGTCTGTAGGATCGGGATGAGTCTGTGTGCACACCCGCGACAGCCCGTCTCGGTCTGTGTGCGTGAGGGATGTGCTCTCTATATATGGGCGCGTGTGTGTGTGTGCATGTGTGTGTAGCTATCTGTGCGTGTGTGTGTGTCTGCATGTGTGTGTCTGCATGTGTGTGTGGCTGTCTGTGCGTGTGCTTGGTTGACTGTGTAGAATGGTAGCGTAATGGTTAGCGCGCTGCGCTACGAACCCGCAACCCCAATTCGATTTTCGCTCACGGCCACCAACAGTGACGATTATTTGAACCGGTCCCGGGCCTCCCCTAGGTCGGCTAAGCCTCAAATGTACCTGGGGCGGTGTGTAAACATCGCCACTAGAGAGACAAAGGCGGTTGTGCGTGGTGCAAGCCACCCACCCCCTCGTGCACTGTGCTGGCCTTCATATGTGCTCACAAACAGCACTTGCCCCCAAAAGTATGCTGAGGCTATACGGGGAATCTTTGTCTTTGTGATACCGCATCGATGGGTGGGGCTTGGGACAGAGAGGCGGGGCTGCGGGGGACCGAAGCGCGTTCTCCGTTGCTAAGAAACCGGAGGGGGGGGGGGGGGGGGGGGGGGGGGGGGTTTTGGGGGCCCCCCCCCCCCCGGGTGTGCCCGCGGCTGCCTGTGGGGATTCCCCCAGCTCCCCCCACGGGCCCCCCAGCTCCCCCCACGTGCCCCCCCCCCGCCCTCTAGAAAATGTCTGACGTCAAGACTTGTGAATAGATTAAAAGGGGTTCTTGACGGATCTATGGAGAGCGTTTGAAATTAGCCATTGATGTTCGTGTAATTGTTGAATTTGGTAGTTGTTTTCGTGGTGGTGGTGGTGGTGGATATCATGATAGTGGTGGTGCTCACACTGGTGGTGTGAGGAGCGGTGGTGCAGCGGTTAGCGCTACAAACCCGGCCACCCGAGTTTAATTCCCGCTCACGGCCAACACCGGTGACGGTTATCTGATCCGGCCCTGGGCCTCCCGTACGTCGACTCAGCCTAAAATTAGTACCTGGTGCGGTGTGTAAACATCGCCACTGGGGAGACAAAAGGCAGCCGGGCGTGGTGCTGTCCACCCACCCCCTCGTGTGCTGTGCCGGCCTTCATAGGTGCTCGCTAACAGCACTTGCCCCAACAGTTTGTTAAGGCTATGCGGGGGATCTTTGTCTTTGTGGGGGTAATTTTGATGGCAGCGATGATTATGATTATGTAAATTGTGGAGCTGATATCACCACCACCATCAAAGTTGATGGTGGTGATTATGACGGTGGTGTTGGTAGTGGTGGGTGCGGAATTGATGGCAGCAGGGAGCGGTAGAGCATCGGTTAGTGCGCTGCGCAACGAATCCGTTCACCCGAGTTTGAATCCCGCTCACGGCCCACCAACACCAGTGACGATTATCTGAACCGGTCCTGGGGCTTCCCTTAGGTCGATTCAGCCTCAAGTGGGTACCTGGTGTGCGATGTGTAAACATCGCCACGGGTGAGACAAAGGCGGCCGGGCGTTGTGCTGGCCACCCAGCCCGTCGTGCGCTGTGTCGGCCTTCCGAAGTTCTCCCTGTGAGGAGCAGCTGTCCCTGAAAATCTTTGCTAAACACAGCCACAGCGAGACGCATTCTGGATGCGGTGTGCCGGGTGCAGGGGGAATGAATCCCCTGCCGTGTCTCCTCCGACGCCTTGGCACGAGTTGAACTTCTCTCACGGCGCTCGACGTTTGTCGTACGGCCAGCCCGGGGCCATGCGCCTTTAATGAACGGCCCTGGCGGATTCAACAATAAAAATACTCGGGGGCTGAAAGCGAGCGGACCTCGTGTGACGGTGAGTTTTGTTCTGATGAAAAACAACCGCCCCCCGCCCCCCC
>CM025620.2:13294089-13304767 GCA_014621495.2 Entosphenus tridentatus | reverse complement strand
TTCTGTATTTTATAAATCATGTTTTAATGACTAGTTTGTGCCAAACATCGATGAGCGAGATGAATTGCGATTACTACTTGGTGATGACGACGATGATGATGATGATGCAGCTGCTGCTGCGTTAGCAGTGGGGCACAAGGACAAATACCAACTCAATATGTTTGTCAATAAAACCGCGGCCTTAAAAGTAAAAACATATAACAGACGACGTTTCGGGAAATGGACCTCCTTTAAATGGGCCACGGTGGCGAGATGTTAACTACCTCGCCCGGTATACAGGAGGTTGTGGGTTCGACCTCGATCCAGATGCCTGCTGTATATTTGAAGTTTGCGTGTTCTGTTCTCCTCGTGGTCGTTTGGATGTTTCTCCGGGTCCCCTGTTTTTTTCCCCTCCATATTTAGTCAACAACACGCGTTCAGAGTATTTGGCCGCTATACATTTCCACCCGATGATGATGATAAGCTCACTTCGTTAAGCTATCGTTTGTGATAGCCAGGTCACTTGTGAAAAATTGCTATATATCGTTCAGTGGGCCTTACCTGAAAAAAAGGATATAGTTTATCTAAAAAATAAATACCTTAATCTGGATGTACATCTCAAAAGCCTCCAGGGTACTCCCCGATAAGATAGAAAGCTGAACGTTTGTATATATGTAGCTTTTAGGACACAATCAACAGAAATAATCTGAATTCCGACATTTTCCAGTTTAAGGCCCCCAAATCTCGATTGTAAGTGCCCCATAAAAATGTTTATGAGTGTCATTCAGAAACCGTAAAAAATATAAGATTGCGGGGTTTTTTCGTTTGATAGAGCGTTAAACCGCAAATCACATTTAAACGAGAACCATTGTTCTATGTTTTATTGTTTTTTAGATATTTCGGATTCAAGTGGTTTTGAACCAAAACAATCCGCATTTTATGATGTTCAAATCTAAAAAAGATAAAAGATAGGAGCATCCCCTCGTACAGTATTAAGTTCATTAATGTTTGTTCTTTCTAATAAAAAAAAAGAACGGAATCTTTAAATTGAGCGGTTTGCGATGGGTACGTCTTTAAATATAAGAAGTTGAATCAAGTTGTCAAGAATTTTTTGAGTAGTTGTTAGTGTCTGATCGCAGATTCAAAATTATAAAAAGAAAAATCGCATCAGGTTAATTCTTACATTTAGTCAAAACCTTTGCCTGGCGAATACAGGCTTTTTGTTTTTACAAACTAGTAGTTTATAAATACAGCGTGGTTATTATCTCGTAGCAACAACGGGTGTGGGGCCAGGGGAAGGAAGATGACGAGGGCGGTGCCGTGCGTTGCCATGTGGCGCCATGTGGCCACGAGAGGGCCCAACAGCGAGCCAGTTGCTGCCAAAGCGGCGGTGAAGACGGCGGCGGTGCAGCAGTCGGGGGATAAGTCGCCTCGGCCTTCTTCTAACGACGCCGGCCTTCCTCTGCGAGCCTCGCCGCGAGCAGAAGCCACGAGAGCCGAGGGCGGTGCCGGGGCTCGAGATGGCGCGGCAGGTGCGGGACAAGTCGGCGAACAGTTGAGGAGTTGCGGGCGGGCGGGCGGGTGCCGGGCGGCCATGGCGGCTATGGCGGCTTCGTCCTCATCGTTGAGACGCGGGGCCCGAGGCGGTGGCGAGAGGGGGGGACGAGGTGAGGGAAGGGGGCGACGAGGCGGCGGTGGACGAAGAGGAGTCGAGGGTCGGCGTGGAGAAGTCGGCGGCCGGGCCAGCAAGGCCGAGCTCAGCTTCGTGGCGGCCCCGAGCCGCCGCCTCGCTGGCGGCCCCAGCGGCCCCCGTCGCCTCGGCCGAATCGCGTCCCCTCCTGGCCCTGGGAGGGCCCCCCACGGCCGCATCGGGAACCCCCCTTCGTGGGTACGGGGGTAACCGTTGGGTGTCTCGAGTGTGCCCGGGAGAATGTGCTGGGCATGCGAACAAGAGCTTTGTAGCTCATCGGATTCCTCCGGTATCAATCTGTCGCTAACTGCACTTAACCCAACAGCCTGTTAGAGCCTACACGGGGGATCTTTGTCTTTAGGAGTCGGTTGGTCACCCGAGTTCGATTCCCGCTCACAACGAAATTATTGGCGCATATCTGGAGCGGTCCTGGGCCTCGCCTAGGTCGACTCGGCCTTAAATGAGTACCTGGTGCGGTGTTTACAACATCAGCACTGGAGAGACAAAGGCGGCCGGGCGTGGTGCTGACCCCCCCGCACGGGCACATATCTGTCACCCCATACGGTTTCCCCGTATTGTAGTACAGGGAAAATTGTGTTTCTGCCTTGTGATGGGACTTTGAAGATTGAACGTTGAGATTTATAAGAGCACGGGGTGGCCAATAAGGTCTCGACTTGGTCTGTAATTAGGGCACTGATAAGGAGTTGGCAGCTATGCGGGCATGTGCGGGCAAGGCCGCACCAAAGTGGAGATTTTGTATAGCAGAGTAAATTACGAACGTCCTACTGATACAATTAAAAAAAATATATATATATTTTCTTCTATTTTCAACCCCCTGTCCCCAAAGGTGATTTCGCAGTTTCCAGGTGACCGTCCTTTGGGAGGCACAGGCCAGTGTGTAAGGCGCATCCCACATCGCAGAGTGCCTGCGGCAGTGGCCACCGTGAGGGCCATCCCCTGCGGCCGGTTCCTGCCACTGCAATTCCTCGTTTGCAGCGGCAACAACAGCGGCAGCAGCAACAGCGGCATTCATCGTTTGCCTGGAGCCCGCAACTCGAAGGCCGCCTCTGTTGTCCGTGCAGCTGTCGGCTGTGAAGCTTCTGAGACATCTACGCCCGAGACATCTCCTCCGTCCGTGACGTGTGGGGAATCTCCATGCATGAGATCCCCCCGTGTCGCCCCAGATTTTCAGCCAAGGTCTTCGAGTTTAGAGAGGAATGCTGGGAGCAGACGGTGTAGGAGTTCGGAAAGTGGGCAGAGAAAAACATCGGAAAACGCTCACTGCAACAACGGTTTAACAAAGGTTCAATTGACGAGCTTGACCGCAATTCACGAGAAATTTTCAGAAAACGGTCACAGGATAAACTCCAAAAATAGTCACTGTAAAGATGTTTTAAATAGCCACTCCAGAGATTCTGTAAATGGCCATGTACTATATTCTGAACAAAGTCACTGGAGAAATTCACAAAACAGTCCCTGCACCAACTTAGAAAATGGTCGCCCCAGAGGTTTGGAAACCGGGGCCTCACAAAGCGGCCGCAGAAATGACGGCGAGCGAGCGTCGGGGGCGGACAACAGCGGCCTGAGGCTGCTGCTGGACCTGTCGGTGCCCTCCGTGTTGACCCCGGACTGCAGCCACCACCTTCCCGCGGACAACCCGGCGGCCATCGACGTCGGTCGCTCTCCGAGCGGCGCAACGCAACGTTGGGGGGGACGCGGCGAGGAGAAGACGGCGAGGGGGACGACGCTGCGGCGGCTGCTGCTGCTGGATGACCCGGACGACGACTCGAGCCCCCCTGTGGGGGGCCCCGTGCTGGCAGAGGACACTCCCGAGGAGATGCGGGTTAGGTCGGGGGTCGCGTTGCGCCGTCGGAGGAGGGGATGGGCAGCCAGGGGGTGTGTACTGCTGGGGCCACCCAGATGTATCATTCGCGACCTTGGCACGGCGCTTCAGGTGGAGGAGGCAGGGGCTAGACAATCCGTCCCAGGTTTTCCAATCTCAACGTGTTTACACGGGGAGTAGTCCATGATCGGAAAGTGAAAACACCGCGTGGCGACGTTGATTGAATTACAAGATCGATGGTTGCTGCTGCTGTTGTTGCACCAGTGTTGGGCTCAACAAGGGCGGTTCTCCTGGGAATCCGCGTGGACTGTGTGAGCGCGCCGTCTGGTGAATGCCGCGAGGGTGAAGTTACTGCGATCGCATTTCAGTTTGTCAATGAATCCATCTGCCTTTTTACCTGAGACTGAAACCGCTGGGGGTGGAGTTTGTAGCTTCTTTAACCTGATTTGACATGGCTCGCTACAACATCGCTGGTGGAGCTCCTTTGTAACCACGTTTCGTAAATCAATCTTGCGCCGTGTTAGCACCCAGTGGTGTGGTATTAGTCACGGCTTAGGCTCTGCTCGTGGGAAATCCCAAGCGTGGCTGGGACCACTTTCAGAGCCGACTCAAGTTAAGCACGTGGCTTTGAGCCAGGGCCGAGCCAAACCCTGACTCAGAGGCAGGGCTGCTTTGTCAACTGATATAAAACCAGACCATTAGTTGCACTTATTGGACAGGTAATGCATCGTTGAAAATTAATAACATGGGCTGTACAAGTAGGTGATGGCAGGTGCATTTACAAATCAAATGCTATTTTATATTTATATCAATGTAAAAGCATCCCTATCCGTTTTTCCAATTGTCCTACGGTTATACTGGATCCCATCATAGTAATGTGGAATTTCCAACGACGATTAAGGCTGTAGATGGGGGGGGGGGAGTGCCACCCCATGGAAACCGGTTTGAGCACCTAAGGCAATGACCGAACAAACCAGTTGGTGGCTGTGGTTGAGAAATATTTTACATTGCCCGTGAGAGTGAAATGGCACCACCTGCAGTTTATATTGAACTCTGTCTTCCAACTAAAGTCTCGCTCTGGAGGTGTCCCGATTTTCGGATTAATCTGCACTTTCTGAAAACGGCCTGAGATACAACATTTGTGGATGACCCTAAATACCATTATCACGTGACGTGACATCAACGCTGCTCTTCCTGCAGAAAGCAGGTGTCAGGTGGCATCAGGCGATGTTGAGGGGGGGAAACGCGTTATTACATCATGGAAACGGTACGAAAATACAAAGTCCACTTTTTTCAAACTCACGGCTACTGCAGTCGGCACGTGATTGTTCCGGGGTAATGTGTGAGGGATGGCTTTGCTGTGTAATTCACGCATTATTGTTTAACGAATGCTGGTGCAGGTATTTTATGCACGTGCTTTGCCATGGCCACCTGGCAGCCCTCACCAACCAGCTGGGGGCATTACGGTTACACAACCCGCATGGGGAGGTCACTCGTCCAGCAGTGGCTGGACAAAGGGGCCCTGCACCTAATAACCAGCAGCAAGTGGTGCTGCGCTCCATTCAATGAGAAATTGGTGGAAATTACACATTACTATGACAGGGGCCCATCCTAGTGGATCAACCACTTCCCCTCCCCCCACCTATTCAATGGTGCTTGCGCTACGCATGCTAGTGACCATGGAGAGATGATGGGTTGACCCTGGCTTGGAATAGAAACTTCAAGCAATTACATTTGAGGTCCTCTGCTGTCCAACCCAAGTGTTCTCTAAACCTGAATTATTGGCAACTCCACACGGATTATAAGAGTCGGGAATGACGCTGCGCATGTATCTTTTTTTACACCTTGTATTTTTTACCAAATGTTTGTAAAATCATTTTTTTAACGTGATAATTCTGTGATGTGGATGAGGTTGTTTAATTATTTATTCATTTGCACATTAAAGCCACTTAAATTAAGCCAATGGATTTGTAAATGGAATTGTTTTTTGTATGGCCTTGTTGGTCTGGTACTTGTGACCAAATCTCCCAGAATGCACCTGATTTCATCAGCCCTATCAAGCAAAGCAGGTGTGAGCCTGGATTGCACTTGAATAAGGGAACACCACACATCGCAAAAAAAAACCCGTGAGGGTCATTGTGACGAATATAAATAAGATAGATCGGACATCGTCTCCATGTCTTTCCAAATTAAAAACCAAAAAAGTTATTTGTACACAACCCATGGGCCTTCTTGTGCATTATTCCAGCAGTACCGAGTACAGTACAAGCAACATTCTGGTCGAGTTTCAACACTCAAGTCCATCATGTCATCAGCAGTCAAACTTGCGTGAAATAATGCTGAACTGCCAGATGTCATTGGCAAGGATAAGGGTTCAATATGTATGTAACCCAGCCGAATAATTTGCGTCGTTTGTGCATAAATCGCCATGCGCAAACGTACCATGGTCTGTGCAGTACAATCCATCGTACTGCGGTTCTATTCTGCCAGGTCCATCCTCCCACCGCCTTTACTAACCAACCCGCACTGACCAGCACGGAGAAGTATGGTCAACTGACCAGCACGGTGTGGGAAGGCTGTCATCCAGCAGTCGATGTGAGATGTGCGCGTCGCTCCTGCACTCGATGGATTTAATCTCACTCCAGGTCGCTCCGCGCGATGTCGAACTCACTTTATTAAATCTAATTTAAATTCTGCAGTGTAAATTACGCACGTCATACTATTAATAAAATAATTGCAAAACTGTATAAGAATCCTCGTGAACTGATAAAACAATCGGCAGATAATAATTAGACTCCTAAGTTGTGATTTAAAAAAAACAACGTGAGGTTTCTCTCTCCGCCAGGGTGCGCTAATTGTGCACAATCGGCCTAGTGCAGTTCTTATCTCACCCAGCGGTGAGCCTCAACTTCCCAGGCGACAGACAGCAGCAGCAGCGGCCACGGTTGTCTCGCCGGAAACCGCCGGAAAGTCACCGTGGCGCCAGCTTCTCGGTAGCCGTGTCACCAGACTGCCCAGTTCCCGTTCCCACAACCACCCCCACCACACTTGGTCCGTCCCTGCCCAGTATTTTTATGTCGCTGCCCGAGGAGGTGCAACGGTCGGACGCGCCGTGCCGAGTTCGCCGGTTCGTTTGGATCTCCCGGCGCGGCGGTTCAAACAACGGTGCGAGTTTCTTAAATCCCCCCCTCGCACCCCCCACCCCCCCCAGCGTCCAAACCAGTAGCAAAGATGGGTTCAGTTAAGTGGATCGGTAGGCCGCAGTGCGGTGGGGTAAAGTGTAGGTACTCGAACCTCTTCCAGTGGGGAAGACTAGGCCAAAACACCCTCTGGAACGGCTCAAGCTTCCTCCGGGTGCCCACCGGCTTGCAGTGACGTCGGTAGTATTTTTGTATTTCGCTTTCGCAGAGCGTCGGTCCGTTTCCTTGTGCGCCAGGCGTTCCACTCCCGCCTCAAAGCAAGCTGGCAGTGGGGCCCTCTCACCACGATGCAAATCTGATGGAGGCGGCGGAGCGCCGAGCGTGCCGACCGGTTAGGCCGGGAGGAAGCTGCACGGTCCGTCGCCCCACGCCGAGACTCGGGTCTCTACATCAAGGCTCAACGCACCGCCTCGTCCATCCGTCCATCGGTGTCCACTCTAAACTCGCCAACGTCGCCGTGCGTGCGTGTGTGCGTGCGTGCGAGGATTCATCCACTGCGGAGATGGAGCAGTTAAATCGGTTCGTGTGACCGGTGCTCAGGCGGAGGATTGTTGCATCGCGAGGTCGCGAGGTCGCGAGGTCGCAAGGTGGCGGTGGTGGTGCTTGCGGAGGTGGTTGATGACCATCACGTCGCTTGTGTTTTTTGTTTTGTTTTAAAAGACCAGGAGGCACGTCACAGATTTTGTCTCGATCGTGGGGCGTAGGTGGTGACGATCCAGCCGCATACGGTGGCAACGGTTCAGCCGCAACCACGACTGCCAACAAATCCCCGAAGTCCTCGTGGCGGGGAGGGGGCGAGTGCCGGGGCTCATACGTCCCTCCTGGCAGTCCCTCTCCTCGATCCTCGCTGTGAATTCCTCCTGCAGGAGAAACACGGGGGGGGGGGGGGGGGGGGGGGAGGGGGGGCGGGCGGGTGGCAGGTTTACGTTACAGCAACCGCTGGCTTTGGCGTGCGGTGTAATTGGTCACGGTTTCAGGTCGGGTTTTGTTACCGCGTGTCGCTGGGCATGAGGTCCGACGTTTCTCTCCTCGTGCCGGGAGCTTCTGGGGTGCGGGGAGCGCTGAATTTAAAATCGGGGGGAGGGAGAAAGCGAGACGCTCGGTTCAGTTGTTGGGAAGAAGTTCCCCGGGCGCGGGGCAAAACGTCGGACTTCGTACGGCGCAACCGTGAAACCCCGTGACGGTGTTACTCGTCGGTTGTGTCTAAGGACTTTGTCATTTTGTCATTTCACTCCCGGTAATGTTTTTGGGACTCTTGCGACGTTTTATATTCGTATTGCGCTCGCGCTGCCGTGTCTAAGAGACGAAGACCTCCGCTCGCCTCGACCGCGACCGCGAACCCGCCGCCACGGAACGCGAGCGAGCAGCGGCCAGCTGCTGACGGCGGCAGAGATCGTCGACGAAGGGAGAGAGACAACACTGGGGACGAAGCCGGTGCCCCACCACAGTTGTCCATCGCCGCATCACTGGCTGCTGCTGCTGCTGCCGCTAACGCCGTCAGCCAGGGTCACATTCGCTCAAATTCATTTCATTAAAAGGAGAAGGGCCACAATGGCAGTTCTTCAGGAACCGCCGATGGGTTTTTTTGTTGCACGTACACAAATTGCTGGGCTTTTTTTTCTACACGTGTCTCCGTTGTTGTTGTTTGAAGCGTGTGGTTTTCTCAGCCTGCGCTGTTATTCTATTACAATGGGGGTTTTCTCATCATTTCCAGATTTGACTAAGATTAAAATTCGTCGATGTGTCTGCCAACAGCCCCTCCTCTTCACAGTGGCCAGCGTTACAGCAAACCTGGCGAGTTTTTGGAATTGTTAAATGTGCTCATGCAACCCACTGTCAACGTAGCAGCGGCAGCAGCGGCAGCACAACCAGATGACGTTTCAACAAAGATTGGTGTTGATGAATAGTCAGAGTGAACGGCAGTCCGTGTCCGCTGTCGTTCACGAAACACGAACGCGGTTGGAATGTAGCCATTTAATAAATGACACTTAGGCCTCATGTTCTTTGGGTCTTTTGGTAAAGTCACCTGATGACAGTCGCTTGTGTTGCGATCGAAACGTCGTAGTTTTCCGTTTAATTTGATTATTTTTTTAACCTATCTACGTGACTTTACCAAAAGACCCAAAGAATACGAATTCTGCAGTCAAGTCAAGATTGATGCCTCCTTGTCGCACCCGAGGGGTGTGCGTGTGTGTCTGTGTGGTGACGTCACTGGGAGCGCAGTGGTTTGAGAAGTGCGCTGCGAACTCCGCGGCCCGAGTTCAGTTCCCGGCCACGGCCAACACCAGTGGCGATTATTTGAACGAGTGCCGAGGGCTCCGCTCGGTCGACCCAGGACAGCATTATTTTGATGTATTCTCTGTAACGTGGTTGTTGTTGCATCGATTTCTGTTTGTTTCATTGCTGCACTTTGTTTAATGTTCTTGCTTTTGTTTTTGTGGCGACTCACTTGAGTCTATGCTGGTCTCTTGGGTTCTTAACCGGTGACACAAAATACACTTCAAAATGAAACGAGTGCCTGGCGAGATGTGCAAACATCAGTGCTGGGGGAGACAAAGGCGGCCGTGCGTTATGCTGGCCACACCATCGCGGCCTTAAAGGAGGTCAGCTCTTGGAAGGGGGGGGGGGGGCATCTTTATCTGTGTCTGTGAGTGTGGCGATGCTGCACAGAGGGAGCAGCGGTCAGTCAGGGCGAGTGGAAAATCGGCGTCACGAGGCTCCACCGCAACCGGAGCCGGGAGTAAAAGTTTAACGAGAGGAGACGAGGGGATGAGGGGGAGAGGTTGAGGGAGAGAGATTTTTTTTTTAGTCGTCCTTCCTCCCTCACCGCATCTCCGATTGACACGGTTGGTTACGTACGGTGTGAAAGAAGTTCGACAGAGTAGAGCGAAAGCAAGGCCTCGATTAAAGGGGAACATGCAACAAAAACCAAAGCTTGGGCATTGCGAGTTGGGCTGCGTTTTGAGCATTTCATCTCTCAGGCTTTTGCCGGCAGGGCTGGCCTCAATATCAATCGGAGATAAACCTCAGGCGGGAGCCACGGAGAGCTCCGAGAGACAACGGTTCGAGCGACCAGGAGGAGGTGGACGAGGAGGTGGACGAGGAGTCGCGCAGGGCGGAGCTGCTCACCCCGTGTACGGTGGCGGTGGGCCGTCGTACTGCCCCGACACCTCCATGGCCTGCTCGTAGGAGGGCAGCCCTAGCAGCTGGTCGGGCCCCGCCATCATCGTCGCCGGATCCTCGCGGTCGGGGGGCGGCGGCGCCCTCGGCTCTCCGCTCATCTCCATGTCGTCGTTGCTCCTGGCGGGACACGGGCATGCCGACGAGCGGGAATATCGGTGGGGCACTGACGCGGGGCCGCAAATATGTCCAAGCCTACGTGTTAAACGTCCATCATGTTACCGGTCGCGGGACCTATGGACTGGCCACTGCTCGGATTTGCACTTCTGCTCGACTCTGGAACTGCCTCACATCGCCTCTTTCCCACCGCCCACCCCCTTCCCCAAACGACCCTCCCCCCCCAATCCAACCAAGTCCATACAACCTTTCTTATTTCAAGAACACGTTCAACTCTTTAATCAATTATAGCAGCGTCCGTTTCCGTCGCATCGCACCACCCACTCCCCACGACAGCGAGCGAGCCAGGACGGCCCTGGCCGGGCCCCGGTACCTGGTGCCGGCACGCGGTTTCCTCCGGTACTTGCAGCAGTAGGCGAAGACGAGGCCGATGAAGATGAGCAGCACGACGGCCGCGATCACGCCGGCCAGCAGGCCCGGGATGTTGAGGCCGGAGTTCCCTGCACGGAGCGATCGGACAAGACGATGACAAACACCGCGGCCTGGATTACAACAACAATTATAAAACGACGACGGCGGCGGCGCCAACTTGTAACGCCGTGCCGCCACCGCCACTGCGGAGTGCACGCCCCTCGTAGAGAGAGGACGGCTCAGAGTGCACGCTCCTCG
>CM025620.2:13249397-13259522 GCA_014621495.2 Entosphenus tridentatus | reverse complement strand
ACACCACTGCTAAACTCACCACGCAGCTCACCATCGATCTGCGTGGCTATCAGGGGCAGGGGGCAAGGCGGTGCCGCACTTTACCCAACGCGCCTGCAGCATTTTCAAATGGCAACTTAAATCGTCGTTTTACTTCCAGCGAAGCGCACCTTGAGGATGCGAGAAGCCCCGTAAGTCTCCGTCGACATCGTTGCCATCACTGCTGCTGCTGATGTTGTTGCTGCTGCTGATGTTGTTGCTGCTGCTGATGTTGTTGCTGCTGCTGCAGCGTTTCACCGCGCGCGCTTCCTCCGCCCCCTCCACCGGCGGGGAGCGAAGGCTCCCTTAGTGGACCCGGCCAGTTTGTAGTCCGAACGAGGCGCGATGCTGCTAATTAAAAACCCAGGACAGACACGCACACGCACGCACACGCGCGCGGCATCTGCAATCATTTCGAATCGCTCCACATTCGAATCAAACGCGCCGTAATTAATTTTACATATTCCCCTCCCCCTCTCCAACCATCAACAAACCTCATCTCAAATCCCCCCCCCCATCATCCCATCCCCCACGATCCCCAACTAATTGGCGACTCCGGCATGCTCGTGATGAGGGGGATCAGCGGCCCCTCGATGCGCACGCGACTCGTTGACGACGGGGATGGCTCACGGCGCTGCGCGAGAGCGCAAGTGACGACTCCTCGTCACGGGCACTTGACGAGGCTCCTCAGCAACTCGCGATTCGGTTTCTCACAAAGGCAAAGATCTCCACCGCCAGTATAGCCTTTAACATACCATTGGGGCAAGTGCTGTTAGCGAGTAGCACCTATGGTGGGTGGCCAGCACCACGCACGGCCGCCTTTGTCAGCCCAGTGGCGATGCTCGCACATCGCACCAGGTACTCTTTTTGAGGCTGAGTCGACCTAGGGAAGGCCCAGGACTGGTTCGGATAATCGTCACTGGTGTTGGACATGAGCGGGAATCGAATTCGGGTGGTCGGTTTCGTTAGGCAGTGCGCTAACCCCTACACGACTATTCCTCACCCTCGCACACCCGTCAGACCCATCATCATCAGCCATGGTCCGTCCACTGCTAGACGAAGGCCTCCATCCATGCCGCCGCCACCTCTTCCTACACACACGGGCTGGTTTCATCGCTCCATCTCCTCCTGTCCTGCCCAAGCCCCAGTCACTTCTCTTAACAGTATGAGTGGTGAAGTATGGTCAAAGACCGCCCCCCCCCCTCCTCCATTGAGCGAAAAAAAATAAACCAGGGCCACGAATGGCACTGAATCAATCAGCCGTGACATCTCTGTTTGAGTATGTGGGTATTTGTGTGAGTTTGTGGGTCTCTGTGTGAGTCTGTGGGTCTTTGTGTGTGGGTCTCAGTGTGAGTCTGTGGGTCTTTGTGTGTGGGTCTCAGTGTGAGTCTGTGGGTCTCTGTTAGTCTGGGTCTCTCTGTGAATCTATGATAATCTGTGCGAATCCATGGGTCTATGTGCGTCTATGAGTCTCTATGTGCCGTTGGCTGGATGGGTGAACGAGCAGGGGGCGCTCAGAATCTCTGGGTATGAACAAGACGCCTTGTAGACCCCCTCAGGGCACTGAGCGTGTCTACTGACAAAGATTATGCTGATGATGATGCTGATGATGATACTGGTGCTGATGATGATCCGCTGTTGTTGGCAGTTGTTGGGTCGCGCCAACATGCACGTGTACGAGGACTGGTGCGGCGCATCTGTGGCTCAACTGCGCAAGAACCTCCACTTCCCTCTCTACCCGCACGTGAGATCTCTCACACACACACACCTCGAGGTCTCTGCAATAACACATCGTCATCAGCAGCAGCATCGTCAGCATCGTCATCATCTTCAGTGCCATCATCAGCAGCAGCAATGTCACCATCAGCGTCATAATCATCAGCAGCAGCATTATCATCTTCAGTGTAATCATCGTAAACGTCACCATTCCATGTGCTCAGCCGAAACATCTTCTCTCTCGCTCTCGGTCTGCATCAATCTCCAGTTCACTTGGCTGTCCTCCGTCAGCCTCATGGGGCCATATGTACACGCGTGTGTGTGCGTGTGTATTCTCACTAACAGCACTTGCCCCAAAAAATTGCTGAGGCTTTACCGGGGACCTTTGTCTTTGTGCGTGCACGTATATACGCGTGCGTGTTTGTGTGTGCCAGCCTGTGCATGGGGAGCGGTGGCGCAGTGGTTACCGCACTGCGCTACGAACCCGGCGACCCGAGTTCGAGTGACGATCACCTGAGACGACCCCAGACCTATCCTTAGGTCGACTCAGCCTTCAAATGAGTACCTGGTGCGATGCGTAAACAACGCCACGGGGGAGACAAAGGCGGCCGGGAGTGGTTTAGCCATCCAGCACCACGCGTTGTCTGTGTACCGTTACGGTCTTCATATGATGGTCGCTAACAGCACTTTGCCCCAGCGGTCTGTTAAAAACTACACGGGGGACCTTTGTCTGTCTGTGTGTGTGTGTTATAGTCTCGCAGCGTGATCAGCAAGCTGGCCGTGTCTCCCCGCTGGGTCAACTACGGCCTCAGAATCTTCGGCTACGTCGTCCCCACCGCCACAGGTTGTGACCTACATCGGTGCACGGGTGTCATTCATCGGGGCACGAGCTAAAATTCGTTCATTCCTCGGGGTACGTGTTTCATTCATCCATGCATCGGGCCACGCATTTCATTCACTGGGGCGCCGTTTCATTCATCGGGACATGCGTTTCATTCACTGAGGCGGTGTTTCATTCATCGGGGCGGCGTTTCATTCATCGGGGCGGCGTTTCATTCATCGGGACATGCGTTTCATTCACTGGGGCGGCGTTTCATTCATTGGGGCGCCGTTTCATTCATCAGGACACGCGTTTCATTCATTGGGGCGCCGTTTCATTCATCAGGACACGCGTTTCATTCATTGGGGCGCCGTTGCATTCATCGGGACACGCGTTTCATTCATTGGGGCGTGCGTTTCATTCATCGGGATATGCGTTTCATTCACTGGGGCGGAGTTCCATTCATCGGGGCACGCGTTTCATTCACTGGGGCGGCGTTTCATTCATCGGGGCACGCGTTTCATTCACTGGGGCGTGCGTTTCATTCATCGGGACATGCGTTTCATTCACTGGGGCGGCGTTTCCTTCATCGGGACATGCGTTTCATTCACTGGGGCGGCGTTTCATTCATCGGGACACGCGTTTCATTAATCGGGACACGCGTTTCATTCATCGGGACATGCGTTTCATTCATTCAACGTCTACAATCCGCGCGCTCTGATCGGGTGCACCGCGTCGCTTCGCTGCGTCGCGTCGGCGACGCCCTGCGCTCACCTGTTGTGTGGACCTGCCTGCCTACCTGCCTACCTACACGTGCGAGTTGACTGTGCGCGCGTGTCGCTCTGTGAAGGCCTCTACCAGTTCGCCGTCACGTCGGACGACAACAGCGAGCTCTGGCTCAGCCGGGACGCGGCGCCGGCCAACGCCACTCTCGTCGCCTCCGTGGGTCCGGTACGTCGACGCGCTGTTCTCCGTCATCGGTCCGTCGTCGTCATTCCTCGTCATGAAGCCGCCGTCGTTACTCTCATCGCCGTGCCGCGGCCCTTTTCACGCTGGTGTATTCATGTTGCCATCAGTTAGGACGATTGCCGCGCTCGGAATAACTGCAGAAATTAGGCGGGCGGTCCTGGTGGCTTCGCTGCTGCTGCTGCTGCTGCCTGTTACCCAGCGCTGTGGAGGTAGCAGCAGCGAGGGGTTGGTGGATCACCGCACGCAAGTGTTGTTGTTGTGCAACTTCCTTCCCGTGGGCGCCGAGGAGGAGCCGTAACCCCCTGGCTCGCCACGAGAAGGCGGTACAGCGAAAGTGTGGACTCCCATCTGTTCCGTTGGCATGGGATAGAGCGTTGCCCCCTCTCACACGTGTGAGGTTTTCTCCGGATGCGCCGGTTTCCTCCCACAGGTACATGCACGCTCATCTTTAATTGGCTGAAATAATTATCTGGGCACCGTGGGGGGGTTGGCAGAGTGGGGGGGGGGGCACCGGTGGCGAGATGTTAAAACAGAAGCCCCCGCCGCCTGTTCATTTTTTATTTCATCGCCCACAATGCACCACGACGTGATGGATTTTCCACTGAGAGTAATTGATGTTGAGCGAGCCTTAGAAATGACGCCTCGTCTATCATATATAATATATATGTATACACACCGTAATGTTTTTATGATATCGCCATTATTTTTCTACCACATTCCCTCCGTGAGCTTCCCGCGGCATGAACCGCGAAAAACTTCGCGCCCGTGGCTCCGAACAAAACAAACGTCCAATAACGGCGTCGAGAAAACCAAAAAGAATTATAAATCAAAAGTTTTCCTTCGGGGTGGACGAATGGAAGCGGGAGGGGGACGTTGAATGTAACACGCGGAGCGGAGTTTTAATCTGATTAGGATGCTGCCACGTTCGGGGTGGCTGATAAGATTGGTTCCGTCGCGAGATTTATGGGCATTGCGGTGGTGGCGGTGGTGGCGGTTTGAAGAGTTTGGGGGCGTGGGGGGAGGATGGAAGAAAAGTAGCGAATGTCGCGTCCCCTTTGCAGGCGGGACGTCGTCTCTGTGGGGCCGCGCCTTGGGCAGGGCGCGCCGTGCGGGCCTCTCCCACCGTGTGGCCGTCCCGTGGACTGTTGGTGGTGGTGGGGGGGGAGGTGGGGGGGGGGGAGGTGGGGGGTGAGACTCGCGCTGTTGGCGAGCACCCGCATCGCGGGGCGCTTTCAGATGCGCTTCCGTGGCCGTCTGGAACGCTCTTCCAGACGGCAGCCGTGCACGCGAGATGGTTTAATTTTGCTCCGTATGCGCGCTGGGCGTCCATCCTGCCGGGCTTGCTTTCCCATTCACGCGAGTGCCGCTTCTGCGGCCGTCTGGAACGCTCTTCCTTCCGATATTAGGAAGCCATTGGAGGTATGCACTTTAAAATAATCTACATGGAGAACTATTTTTTTTTTCATAATTGCTGTTATAATTGCTGTTTGTGTTTAATTTGTTGTCCTTCCCCTGCACCTCCGATTAGCACAATTGGCTGCGGACAGTGTCAAAGAAGTGCAACATACATAGATACACCTATGAATGCTACACTCGTTTAAAGTTAAGTCGACCTAGGGGACGGCCAGGAACCCCGTTTCCGTTATTGGTTCTGGCAATTTTTTTGGTCGGTGGCTGGGAAATGAACTCCAGGTTTCTGGGTTCGTACAGCAGCGTGCTAACCACTGCGCCACTGCTCGCCATGATAACACATGCGCACAGACGGTCCTACACACACGCATACGTAGACACTTGCAGATGCACACGGCACACGCTCTCAGATGCAATAACGGTGACACTTAATCCACAAACCCCGCGTCACTCTCCCCGACCACCACCACCTGAGCTTGCCAATTGCTAATTTGCATGCGTCTCTGCAGACCTGGATGAGGGCAGAGGCGCAGCCCGGCAATTGCGCGCTCACTCCACCGCTGCCCGGTTTTTCTCCTCCACATTGAGAATCAACGTTGCGTATCAGAGCATTCGGCTGCAATACATTTCCACGCGGTGACGATCAGCCCACTTCGTTGATCTATCACTTGTGATAGCCAGGTCGCTTCTGAAAAAGAGCTGCATAGCTCAGTGGGTCTTACCTGGTCAAATAAAAAGTTAATAAAGCCCAGTGGGCTAACTTTGGTATACTGTGTGGGTAAAAGGGGGGGGAGGGGAGGGTGGCTGTGGGGAGCCGTGTTGTATTACTGCTTCAGCAGCATCGTTGGTGTTTGCTGCTATTGTTGTTGTTGTTCGAGAGTAACCTGGCAGCCGTTTCGCTGGACGATAACATCCGGCATCGTCATGTTGTTAACAACAGGAGCTGCGAATCTCGAGCGCAAAGACTTCCCGCTGCTCCACGTATCAGAACGGGAATGTGCAGTGTCTGCTCCCTCCCCCCCCCCCTTTGCACGCGTTGTGGCCTTCACTGGATTCGAAGATCGCGAAATCAGGACGCCTCCCAAACAAACAAAAACATCTTCCGACTCAGCGAGGCCTCCCCTCCTCGATAAGCCACCAACAGATGGTGCATTTAATCGCGCGCGCCACGACGTTTCATTGCTTGGTCCGTGTGTCACGCGCGACGGAATTTGACGGTCGGTACCGTTGCACGTGTCCGCAGACGGGCCGCGAGTGGACAGCGCCGGGAGAATTCCGAAAATTTAGCTCGCAGATCTCCAGACCAACCCGGTGAGTGAGACAGAGACACAGGCCGTGCCACGTAGCCGCCTTCGACAGAATGGAGCGACAAGGTGCTGTCAACAAGTACCTACCAAGGCAGAGTGGCACACGAGGGGGTGGGTGGGTACCCAGCACCACACCCGGCCACCTCTGCTGTCTCGCCAATGGTGAAGTTTCATACACACCGCATCAGGTACCCATTTAAGGCTGGGTCGACCTAAATGAGCCCCAAGGCTGGTTTTACAATTTAGCCACTGATGGTAGCCGTGAGCAGGAATCGAACTCTGGTCGCTGGGTTTGTAATGCGGCACGCACACAACAAAAACAAAGATCCCCCTTCTAGCCTTAACAGACGCTTGGAGCAAGTGCTGTTTGCGAGCACCTATGAAGGCCGGCACAGCGCGTAGTTTTCCAAAGACAAAGAACCCCCCCATAGCCTTAACAGGCTGTAGGAGCAAGTGCTCACACACACACAAAGATTTCCCTTATCGCCGTCATCAGACTGTTGGGGCAAGTGCTGTTAGCGAGCACCCACGAAGGCCGGAACGGTACACGAGGGGGTGGGTGGCCAGCACCACGCCCGACCGCCTTTGTCTCCCCAATGGCGATGTTTACAATCCGCACCTGGAGGCCCAGGACCGGTTCAAATTATCGTCACTGGTGTTGTGTCGTGAGCGGGAATAGAATTCCCCACGCAGGCGCGCTCACCCGACCGCACGCACCCACGCACGCACGCACCCACGCACGCGTATTAAAATGCTGATGAGTTTGTCGAACAATTTGAATGCATGAAGCACATTTCGCGAGAGAGCCGCCTCAAAGTGCCGAATGTGAAATGAAAACCAATCTTGCATAAGTTTGCAGAGAGAGAGAGAGAAAAAAAAGAGACCTAATCTGGGATTAGATTTACACGCGGACAGCGACAACACCCAACGCACGCTCGGAGAGGAGGCGCCGCGTCGGTGGGCTCGTTAAGACGCGACACTCAGCTCCACTCGAGAGGAGACGCGCTTTCAGCATTCGCGTGCTGGGTGGCGTGGCGGTGGTCGTAGTGGTGGTGGTCATCGTGTTGGCGGTGGTGACGGTGGCGGTGGCAGTGGTGACGGTGGTGGTGACGGTGGTGACGGTGGTGACGGTGGTGGCGGTGGTGACGGTGGTGGTAGTGGTGACGGTGGTGACGGTGGTGGTGGTGGTAGTGGTGACGGTGGTAGTGGTAGTGGTGACGGTGACGGTGGTGGTGGTAGTGGTGACGGTGGTGGTGGTGGTAGTGGTGACGGTGGTGGTAGTGGTAGTGGTGACGGTGGTGGTAGTGGTAGTGGTGACGGTGGTAGTGGTGATGGTGTCGGTGGTGGTGGTGGTGTCGGTGGTGGTAATGGTGACGGTGGTGACGGTGGTGGTGGTAGTGTTGATGGTGGTAGTGGTGACGGTGGTGGTGGTGGTAGTGGCCACGCCACTGCTTGTGGCTGCCTGTAAACCCAGCGGCGAGAGTTGGTGGATCACCGCGTCTGAATGTTCTTATCAAACTCCCTTCCCGTGGGTTGGCGTCGAGGAAGAGCCGCGTACTCCCCCGGAACAAAAATGTGGCCTCCGCCGGTTCCGTCTGCACAGGGATCGAGTGTTTCCCTCTCGCATTACGCGTGCGTTTTCTCCGGGTGCTCCGGTGTCCTCCCACATGTGCACACACTCATGTATTGGCTGAGAGACGTCTTAGTACATAGAGGAAGGACATCGGCGCCTGGGCAATTGCCGGTGGCGCCGGATCAAAGCCGAGTCGCGGGCATTATCACACTTTCATTCCGTGTTATTTCGTCAGTGCCGCTCAAGCCGACTCCGATTCGCACCTTCGCAAGGCGAGCGAGCGAGCGAGACAGCCTCGAATTCTAGCGTGGAACTTTTTGCGCCTCGTTGTGACGGATGATATATTTTTTGTAAAAGTTACAATCATCACGCGCTTTGCCAATCTTGTCAAGTTTAATGTGAATGGGGAAAAAAACGTGATTTGTTGTTCGTCTCGGAAGTCGTTTTCCCGAGAAGGGTCTCGCTACACTGGGATGTTTGGCCACTTCCTATATGCCGCATTGTCCGGGTTCATAACGCCGACACTCACGTCAGACGCCAGCAACAAACGGCACTCCCAAGTTCTAGATTTGAAGCTATCGTGACTGCAAGGATTCATACTCTTAGGTTTTTTTTTCGGTAAAGTCACGTAGGTAAAAATAAAAAATACAAATAATATAAATAATAATTGAAATAAAATTATAAATCACGACGTTTCGGAGGCAACACAAGTCTCCGTCATCAGGTGGGATCGTCACAGCTAGATTTAATGTATCCATTACGCGTGGGTCTATAATTTTTATTATTTATTTTTAAATCCTTTATATTAAGTTCACTTGCTTGCTTACGACCGCGCAAATCTTTCGGTCGTTTTTTAACCCACTTCCCGTGATCCAATCGAGCTGACATTTTCCACACAGACTCGTTGTGCGTGGTGGCAGCCATCTCAAACCAGAGGACGAGAGGATTCGAGCCGCCACGCATATAAAGGATTTATAGTGAAAAACTTTGTTTTTACGGGTTAATTTTTTACCCACGTGACTTTACCGAAAAAAACCCAAGGCCACTCCCAAGTATCAGAGCTGCAAGAGGAGGAGAGAGGGAACACGGATCTTGACTTGGGCCAGGTTACGGGCCCTTCATTCTAGATTTGAAGCTTTCCTGACTGCAAGGATTCATACTCTTAGGTTTTTTCGGTAAAGTCACGTAAGTAAAAATAAATAATAAAAATAATATAAATAATAATAATAGAAATATATTTTTTATCATTATATAAACAATATATAAATAATTATAGAAAAAAATTCTCATAATTTGTATTTCTATTATTTTTATTATTTATTTTTACCTACGTGACTTTACCGAAAAAACCTAAAAGTACGGGCCCTTCAGCCGCCAACTCAAAGGGGATTAAAATGTTTGGCCTTCCCGTCAGGCAGCAGTGAAACGGATAGACAACTGGAGACCAGTTTCGACCTCATTAGGACTCATCAGCTCGTCCAGCACATCAGTGGTTCAACCCCGCCCCCACCCCCATCCATCCACCACTGACACCACGATTGCCTCTGAGGGGCTCTGTGTGATAGCAAACCCATGAGGCACACGTGTCCGGGTTCGACTCCCGTTGCAGGCTGGTGTCGTCACAACGCTACTTCTTCGAGCTCCTCCACAAACAGGACGACAAGGGGACTGACCACGTCATGGTGGCCGTGAGTTTACAGTCACTCCGCATTCCCAAGGCAGGGCCAGTCCGTCCGTAGAACAACCGCTGTCAAAAATACATTTAGGGACGAATCTAACGATAGAGCAGTCACAATACGGTACTTATTTTACGAACCTCAGTGGGGATGATGGGCTATAGCTCGAGGAGGCCTTCATCCAGCAGTGGCTGATTGATGTTTTTGTTGAGCACAGGGTCCAAAGGCCCGATATAGCAAGCGGCCAGCAACCAGCAGCACCCAAACAACGTCGTAGAGTTGTTCACAGCTACCCAGGGGCTGAGCGGCAGAGCGAGGAGCAGGCTCGGGACCTTTGGGTGGTTGACTAAACCCATCATCCTTCCTCGTGGCGCTTTTAAAACGAGTACCACTTTGTGCGGGAAGACCCAAAGTGGTTGCGCTAGAAAGAGCCCCCACCCCTCCACCCCCCTCCCCCCACTGCACCCCCCCCTCCCCCTGTGCCCCCGCCACGTGAACGTGGAATTTCTGCCACTGGCTGGAGCGAAGCTGCAAACGGGCGGGATGCGCAGCGACGTTCTCGACTTCCACTTCAGCAGGAGGTCACTCCGAGCGCGTGTCTGCGTGCGCGCGCGTGTGTGTCTGTGTGTTTGTGTG
>CM025620.2:13222245-13245056 GCA_014621495.2 Entosphenus tridentatus | reverse complement strand
ACCATCTTCACCATCACAACAACAACCATCTTCACCATCACAACAACCACCATCTTCACCATGACAACCACCATCTTCACCATGACAACAACCATCTTCACCATCCCAATAACAACCATCTTCAACCATGACAACAACCATCTTCACCATCACAACAACCTGCAGCTTCTTACTCTCTCTCAACAACCCCCTGCCCGATCCTGTCATCATCATCATCCTGCTGCTACTCCCTGCCCCGCCCCCCAGCTACCACCAGGCCTAGCACTACCCCTATCACTACCCCTATCACTACCCTACCCCTAGCACTACCCCTATCACTACCCCTATCACTACCCTACCCCTATCACTACCCCTATCACTACCCCTATCACTACCCCAACCCTATCACTACCCCTATCACTACCCGAACCTCTTCCACTACCCGAACCTCTTCCACTACCCCTATCACTACCCCAACCCCTATCACTACCCTACCCCTATCACTATCCCTATCACTACCCCAACCCCTATCACTTCCCCAACCCTTCTTAACCACTCCCACCTGTTCTCCTGTCATTGCACCACCACTTTTAACAACAATAACAACAACAACCCACACCACTCGTTATCTCAACCACCATCACCGCGTGTGCAATGTCAACATTGCTGTAAAGCGCCTTGGAACGCGGTGCTCTGCAACGACCAAGCGAACAGTCAAAGATGGGACAACGGAATTGCTGCAGTTTGACGTCTCCGCAGCCTTCTGCCTTGGCGAGGGCAAGCGAGAGAGGCGCCTCGACTCGACTCCCCCGCCGCTGACCGCACGGGGTCTGTGTTCGACTCCCGTGCGCACAGACGAGAGTGGCCTGGACATGGACGAGACGGGTCACGTGCCCCTGACCCCGGGGGGGGTAGGGGGGCCCCCACCCCGGGGGGGGACGAGCCCCTCCCCCAAACACCCCGCCGCCATGCTGGCGTACAGCCCCCAGGACACCTTCTTCACGGGTGAGGAGGCCACGCTCATTGTCTTGAGATGCACACGTTGTACACGGGCAGTACAGAAAGTGGGTTGACAGACAGGTACAACAGCAAGAAGCGGATTATTACTACTACTACGACCAGATCTCGGAATCTAAGCGTGTCGTATAAACATAAACACATTTTTTTTTATGATTATGATGCTGCAACGTTGGCATTGGTGCACAAACACAGCCAACAACAACAAACTCACACTCGGTCACATCAGCAAACTCACACTCGTCAACAACAACAAACTCACACTCGTCAACAACAGCAACTGTGGCCTTCAAAGAACAAAATATAAAATGGGCCACGTTTCGGGCAATGTGACAGAGGCCACATCAGAGAGGCCCACTCCACCTCTATTGCCTCTCCGTGTTCTGTGAATAAGGTCCATCGCCCGAAACGTCGCCTCATTGTTTTACTTTCAAGGCCACACACGCGGTGTTGCTAACGAACGAGTTCGTTGAGATTTAAGTTGGGAGTGGTGGTGCAGCGGTTAGCGCGCTGCGCTACGAACCCGGCGACCCGAGTTTGATTCCCGCTCACGGCCAACACCGGTGACGATTATCTGAACCGGTCCTGGGCCTCCCCTAGGTCGACTCAGCCTCTAATGAGGACCTATTGCGATGCGTAAACATCGACACAAAGGAGACAAAAGCGGTCGGACGTGGTGCTGACCACCCACCACCTCGTCTACCGTGCCGTCCTTCATAGGTGCTCGCTAACAGCACTTGCCCCTACATTATGTTAAGGCTATGCAGGGGATCTTTGTCTCTGTTGGGTTTTCAGCATCCCGCGTGTCAACTGGTCAATTGATCAACGACAGAGACCTCTGGCAACAGGGGCGGTGGGAGGCTCAGGAGCGACGTGGGCATAGCGGTGGTACCTATCGACGACACGGGCGATATCCCAGCACAGCAATTAGCCGGGCAGCAGTGGCCTCACGTTGGCCTTTAACGCAGCAGTGTTGAGGCAGGCAGAGGTTGGTGGATCACCGCACACAGATGTTGTTGTGAAGCTCCCTTCCCGTGGGGGTCGAGATTCACTGTCCCCTGGCTCGCCCGGAGACGGCGGTGCCAGCAAGTGGACTAATCGCCATCCGTTTTCCATCTGTGTGCGGGGATACAGCGTTGCCCCCTCGCGCAATGCGTAGGCTTGCTCCGGATGCTCCGGTTTCCTCCCCCACGTGTCTACTAAACACAACTCATCACGTGAGAACTGTTTGTCGTTGCGTTTGGTTTGTTGTGCTTCCTCCGCACCTCCGATGGTTACGTACGGTGCGGACAGAAGTTCAACATACGTACAACTGGCTGAAAACATCTTTTTAAAAAAACCTTACATGGCAGGATGCTCTTGAAAACGAGTCACATGACTCCGCGTGGCTCTACTGGATGAACGAGTCAAATTAAACGCTGCTGGAGAGCCCATCCACCCCATTCACCTCACCCCACCCCCCCCCCCCCCCCCCCCCACCCACCCCACCCACCCCATCGCCCCCGTGTGCGCCCTGCCCAGTGCCCCTGTTGGATGAGCGCTGGCTGGCTGACGGGCTGCCTGGCTGTGCCTACAAGCCGACCTACACCATCCGGGGCCACCCGCTCCTGCGCTACCAGGGCCTCCAGTTCGTACGTACCTGCTGTGTACGTCCGTGCAATGAGGAAGCGCCATTGCCCGAAACGTCGCTGATTTTACATTGTTTTTTTTTCTTCCCGTGTATTGCCGCAGTGTTATTGACCGATGTGTTGTGATGGCTGTGTGTTGGCACGTCCCGTGCGAGTGATGTGCTGTGTTAGCGTTGCACTATAATAGTGCTGTGTTGTTGTTGTGCTGTGTTAGTGGTGTGCTGTGCTGTCTGTTGCGCTGTGTGTCTGCTGTAGTAACGTGCTGTGTCAATGCGGTTCCATACGAGTGCTGCGTGTTGGTGCTGCCGCCAGGTGTACCTCTCCTACGTCTACCCCAACGACTTCACGCGCCTCGCGCACATGGAGAGCGAGAACGCGTGCGTCTACGAGCAGCGCGCCCTGGGTGGGGGGGCGGCCGGGGGGGGCCCCCATGGGTAACGCGCACCCCACGTGCGTGTGCGCGTCTGTGTGTGTGTGTACACGTGTGTGTGTGTACACGCGTGTGTGTGTACACGCGTGTGTGTGTGTGTTTACACGTGTGTGTGTGTACACGTGTGTGTGTGTGTGTACACGCGTCTGTGTGTGTGTTTACACGTGTGTGTACACGCGTGTGTCTGTGTGTGTGTGTACACGTGTGTGTCTGTGTGTGTGTATACGCGTGTCTGTGTGTGTGTACACGCGCGTGTGTGTGTGTACACGCGTGTGTGTGTGTACACGTGTGTGTGTACACGCGTGTGTGTGTGTACGTGTACACGCGTGTGTGTGTGTACACGTCTGTGTGTATGTGTACGTGTGTGTCTGTGCGTTTGTGTACACGTGTGTGTGTGTGTGTACGCGTGTGTGTGGGGAGCGGTAGTGCAGTGGTTAGCACGCTGAGCTGCGAACCCGGCGACCCGGAGGGTTCGATTCCCGCTCGCGGCCAACACCAGTGACGATTATCTGAACCGGTCCCGGGCCTCCCCGAGGTCGACTCAGCCTCAAATCGAGTACCGGGTGTGGTGTGTAAATATCGCCACTAGGGAGACAAAGGCGGCCGGACGCGGTGCAGGCCACCCACCCCTTCGTGTGCCATGTCGGCCTTCATAGGTGCTCGCTAACAGCACTTGCTCTGACAGTCTGTTCAGGCTATACGGGAGATCTTTGTCTGTTGTGTGTGTGCGTGGGGAGCGGTAGTTTCGTGAATCCGGCGACCCGAGTTCGATTCCCTCTCACGGCCACCAACAACGGTGACGATTAACTGAACCGGTCCTGGGCCTCCTCCCCTAGGTCGACTCGGCCTCAAATGAGTTCCCGGTGTGGTGTGTAAACTTCAGCACTGTGGGAGACAAAGGCGGCCAGGCGTGGTGCTGGCCACCTACCCAATCGTGTTCCGTGCCGGCCTTCATAGGTCGTAGGTGCTTTCTCACCGCACTTGCCCCAACAGCCTGTTAAAAGCAATGCGGGGTGGGGGGGCGGATCTGTGTCCATGTAATTGGAGTGCGGCGCAGTGGTTAGCGACCTTGCAATCTAAACCCAGCATCCTGACTTCACTTCCCAGCCGCGTCTGACATTGGTGGCGACTCTTAGGTCCCCTCGGCCTGAAAACAGCACCTGGCGCCGTGCGTAAAGCACCGCGTGTCAACACCTGCCCGCTGCTACTGCCCCAGTCGTGTGCCAGGGCTGCCCTTAATAGGTGCTCGCTAACAGAGTCTATGAAGCACGTGGGATGGTTGCCTCTGCTGGCGATAGGGCGAGCGCTTGCGGTCGGCGGGGTAAGATAATCGACGTGGGTTTTAATCGATCGTTTCCGATCGATGCAAATTATATTTCAAGGTTGACTTCAGGCTTCCGGAACTCATGAGCGAGAACTAACGAGGCAGACTCTGGAGAGGAGTTCAATAAAAAACAATCGATTATTTAATTATATTCTTGAATCGATTCTTGATCCCAAATCATGGTCACGGGGGGGGGGGGGGGTGAGTGTGAATCATAACATGACAGCTATGACAGTCATCATAACAACAACAGTAATTTAATACATTTGGTACTTATAGCGCACGGTTATCATCACGAAGACAAGGCGCTACACGTCTCCCCCGCACAGCCCGCAGTAGTTTTCACAGAAGGGGGCGATGTGTCGGTGACTGCTGCCGCTGCGCGCGTGTGCGCGATCGGCGGCACGCAGCGCCCTGCTCGTTCCTGCCGACGTCACGGGGATCTTTAACGTCCACCACTGCGAGTGGAGCAGATGGCGCGCAGTGGAGCGTTACGGTTAATGCATCCACACCGCGGTTATGACCGGGGCGGCCCGCCGGAGTCAAACCGCGATTACATTCTGCCCATCCCCTGACCCTCATTTGAACCGACTCTCTATTATTCAAATCAATAAACGTGTTGTGAACACACCACCACCACCTGACACAGCCAATTAGTAAAGTTCGTCGCGTAAACAAAAAATGTGGCGAATCGCCAGGGGAAGCTGGTTGCTGTAATCAGCAGCGAAACGTTGTAATCAAATTGTAAATGTTGCGTGTTTGCTCTCCACCCCACCGGTATGTGCTCAAGTAGTAACTAATTGGGCACACTTTGTTTTCACGACACATCTTACTAATTGGCTGTATCGAGTGGTGTTGGTGGCGGGTTAACAACACATTTATATTCACGCGATCTAACCCAAAAAAAGAAAAACTTTAATTACCAATGCTAATGCTTTCCTCTTTTCTGAACTACCCACCACCCCTCTCCCGCGCTGCAAGGGTGGACTTTAGCCGCTACATGAAGGTGGACGCTGCCGAGGCCGGAGGGCAGGAGAACGCATCCACTCAGTTGCCACGACCCCCAGGTAATAAATAACCAAACGAGAACAACACCACGATCATCATTCCTTCGTGTGCGTGTTGTATGTGCCGTGAACTTCTTTCGCACCGTACGTAGCCAACCCTGCTCAATAGGTGCGGGGGAAGGACAACAAACTACGAAACACAAATCAGTTCTAAAGAAGTGAGTTTTCAATCTAGACGATTTAAAAGTGCATAGCTAAAGTGGCTTCCCTATAACGGAAAGAAGACCGTTCCAGATGGCCACATCGCGCGCGTCTGAACGTCTTTGTTCGAGGGCTACCCTGAGACACGCACAACCGCGGAGTGCCAGCCGAGGGAATGGATCGCGTGGGACAGGAGGTCGGTAGCGACACAATCGGCCCGTGTGGAGAGCAGGTGCCATGTGGACGGACACCTTGCAGGATAACAATATCGATGATGATAAAAATAATAACGCCGTTCACTTGTATACGCCGCAGCAGCAGCGTATAGAAGTGCATCTCCCAAATCTCGCAATCGCCGAGGATCCACATGCACAAGCTGGAAGGCGGCAGCAGCAGCCAGGCTGTGATGAGCCGGCGTTACCAACGATTGCCCAAGCTCTGCGATCCCCTACGTATTGGGATATTATCAGCCAACGAATGCGGGGAGCAAACCGGGGAGCACCCGGTGACAACCCAGGCGTGCGAGGGGGCAGCACTCGATCTCACACGGAAGGGACAGACGGTGCTCGTCCGCACTTTGCTAGACCGCCTACTCCGAGCGAGCCAGGGTACGGCACACGTTCGTCCGGTGATCCACCAACCCTCGCCGCTGCCTCCGCAGTTAGTGAACACAGCCCGCGTGCAGCAGCGTAGCCACCATGATCGAGAATGTGCAGGCTTTGATGGCATTAAGATTCACCATCTCTTTCACAATCAGACCTGGCGACCGCTGTTAAGATTCTGGGGCCCGCCGCTTATTGATTTTGTACAATTAGGTAATGAGTATTATTGGGATTTATGAGCGGGGGTTATGACGACGACGACGATGATGTCAGCGCAGAGTGGTCCATACCCGAGAGGTACAGCGGAAGGTCTTCAACGCGCGCGGCCGATGCTTCTTGGAGCTCCTTTGCGGCATGAATTGGAATCTCGCCGTGACATCGGAGCCGAGTATAGCCGAGTCCACAACGGCCTGTTGATGCCCAGTGTCTGACGATTACCTGCACCAGTCCTGGCCCTCCACGAGGTCAACTCGGCCATAAACGAGTACCTTGACATCCAGAAATGCCAGGTCACCACCTGTGCTTGCACTGCTGGATGAGGGCCTCCCCGTGCCCTGTGGGTCGCGGGGTGGGGGTTACGTGACCAGACTTGACCAGAATGATCCGTGCGAGTTGGTGAAGACTGCCCTCTGGGTCCTACCACGCTGCAGCGTACAGCAACCTGCCGTGCATCCTGGGCAATCAAACCACTGCCCAAGCTCAACCCTGTTTATCCATGCATCTGTCTCTCTTACCTGTCTCTCTGTCTCATGTCAAGTGTCTCTCTGCATCTTTCGGTCTGTCTACATATTGTCTCCCCCTTTGTCTCGATGGCCCCTATCTCCCCCAGTCTGCCCAGGACTTGACTTCGATTTGAGACAGACCACGCATGTTTCATGTTATCGCAATGCATGTTTGTCCACTGTTATTTGTATGGCCGGTCTAGCTTTATAGACGATCACCCCAAGATTTTATATGCATTTTGAAATAATCGACGCACAACGCTGCACGTACCTGATAGTTGGTTATCACAGAATGTAGAAACCCCGGTGTAGCCAATAAGATCACGAGTTCAAATCCCGGTCGGAGATCCGCTCGGCACCACCATCACCATCATCACCACCCCTTTGACGTCGATAAAACGAGCACCGCTTTGTGGGACGTCGAGCGTGGTTGTCCTGTAACGGATGGCCTCGCCCCCACCATAGCAATGTGGAATTCCTACCGCTTGCCGTCACCCAGGAGACGCGTTGGCCGAGCGCGCCCGAGTCGCCCCCTGCTGTCCTCGGTGGGAGGCTGCGCACGGACTCGGCAGCGTCGATGCCATTGAAGCGAGCCTCGACCCAGCTGATGAGACGCTGAATGTCGAAACCGGTCCCGAGTTTTGTTTGTTTTGTGGAGAGACGGATACATGAAGGAGACCGATTATCGATGTTTCTATTATTATTCTCATTATTAGCAAGATCCATGACCTATCCACTGCTGGATGAAGGCCTCCCCACACCTTGTATCATGTGCGCTATCTGACCATACCTCACCACGCTGGTCGGTGTGAGTTTATGAACGGGAGGTGGTGGGAGGAGGAGGGAAAGAACCCAGGAGCAGTTCAGATATCGCTTTCCACTGATGTTGGCCGTGCACGGCAACCTGGAACACCACTGTCTTCATTACGCAGTGCGCTAACCGCTGCGCCACCGCTCCTCTTCCCCATCGCGAACCGCAGACGCGGAGAGACGAGCGGTCACGGGGAGGGTCACGGGGAGGGTCACGGAAGGGGTCACGGGGAGGGTCACGGGGAGGGTCCCGGGGAGGACGGCAGCGGTGGCGGGGGGCGATCGTGGCTGCGACGGCCCCGCGAGTTGGGACCGCTCCGCGCGGGCCGCACGGACGGGTAGCCGAGCCCAGGAGGCACCCACGGCCGGCGCGAGGCCCTCGGGGTCGCGGCCTCCGCGTGGCTGCGGGGCGCAGGGGCCGCGGGCCTCCGTCTCTCCGGGGGCGCCCGGGACGAACGGCAGCGGCGGCGGCGGCGGCGTTGGCGTCCGGCGCGACGGGGAGTCGGCGTCTGCCGGCGGAGCGACGCGGCCACCTCGCCGCGACTCGAACCCCGACCCCGAGGCGGGGGACACTCGCGGCTGGCTCCGGCGGTCCGGCCGCGACTCCCGCGAGAGTCGGGCGCCCTCCAGCCGCTCCCTCCTCGTCCTCGAGGGCTTCGGCCCCGAGCCAAACATCTCGGTGCGTCGGGGCGACCTCGACCGAACCGGGACACGAACCGGGACTTCGCTCCTCCTCGGCGGCGGTGGCGGTGGCCGCCTGGCAGGGGGAGGGGCCGCGCGCCCCCCGATCGAACCCCCGCCGCCCTCCCGCGCCCCGGCGGTGGCGACGGCCGCCGCGAGCCGGGGTCCGGGACGCGGGGGACCCGGGCCCTCGTCCGCGGGGCCCTCCGAGAGGCCGGGCCGCGGGGAGGCGGCGCTGGACTGGGGCCGCACGTTCGCCGCGCGGGGCCGCGTGGACGTGGAGCGGGCGAGGTCGGACCGCATCGACCTGCGGTGCAACGTGGCCGGCAACGCGCTGGCGCCGGCGCGCGAGGCGCTGGCGGTGGCGCGCAGATTCGTGCAGCTGCTCAACGCCCGCGGAGGCCAGCGGTGAGGAGCGGCGGTGAGGAGCGGTGAGCGGTGGTGGTGAGGAGTGGTGGTGGTGAGTGGTGGTGGTGGTGAGGAGTGGTGGTGGTGAGTGGTGGCGGTGGTGGTGATGAGCGGTGGCGGTGGTGGTGGTGAGTGGTGGTGGTGGTGAGGAGTGGTGGTGGTGAGTGGTGGCGGTGGTGGTGATGAGTGGTGGCGGTGGTGGTGGTGAGCGGTGGTGGTGGTGAGCGGTGGTGGTGGTGAGGAGCGGTGAGCGGTGGTGGTGATGAGCGGTGAGCGGTGGTAGTGATGAGCGGTGGCGGTGAGGATTGACGGGTGGTGGTGAGTGGCGGTGGTAAGGAGTGGCGAGTGGGAGTAAGCGGTGGTGAGGAGCGGTGAGTGGTGGTGAGCAGCAGTCGTAGGGAATGATTGCTGGTGAGGAACGGTACGCAGACTCATCCTATTCACATACAAATCAATAGACAACCGAGCTCCTCCACTTTGCATCAGAGGCGCTTCATCCAGATCAAGCGTGACCACAGACTCGAGCCCGGGTAGCGCTGATGACGGGCTACCCTCACGCACAGCAGAGGACGATGCGCACCGCAGAGTCGCTTTATATCTTCGCTTATCAAACCGAGGAGAGCCTCGTCGAGTCTCGAGGCTCTTTCCCGCGAGGGGTCCCCGCTGCACGGCGAGGCACGTGTCGAGTGATTCCCGTACCCTTGGTTTCGCGTGCCAGGCGAGCACGCGCCACGCCTGCGTCTGCACGCACGCTGCACTGCACGCACGCTGCACGTACGCTGCACGCACGCTGCACTGCACGCACGCTGCACTGCACGCACGCTGCACGTACGCTGCACGCACGCTGCACTGCACTGCGTGTTGCGCTGCGTGTCGCACCGCACGTGGCCAGACGCGCGAATCGCCATCGTCTTGCGCCACGACGAAGGGTCCGTGGCCCACGTGGTCACCTGTGATGTCGCTCTCCTGTTAAGGGGGTGACGATGCCGCTGCTCCGTGCACTCCCGATTGAGTGATTTGCCGATCACTGCTCGGCACGGTAGGAGGGGGGGGTGCCGTGCTCTGCTGTGACCCCCCCACTCCCCCCCGTTTCCCCGCCCCTCCCCCCCCCGTCGCGTTCCGTTCTAACGCCGCCTGCGTGCATCGTCCCCGGTCCCGGGTCGCGGCGCAGCGCGCTGCGTCTGCGCCGGGCCGTGGCCGTGGAGAAGCGGCGCGACGGCGCCAGGGGCGGCCGCTACCTCCTGGAGCTGGAGGTGGAGGTCAAGGTCAAGGCCGGGGTCAAGGCCGGGGTCGAGGCCGGCTCCACCGCGGCCCCCGTGGCGCGCCTCTCGCAGTACGTGTACGCCACGTGGGCACAAGGTCCCCTCCGCCGTCGCGGTAGAGGCGGCGGTCACGTCGATGGCGAGGATGACGAGGACGACGATGAGGAGGAGGACGATGAGGAGGTGGAGCAGGAGGAGGACTACCGCGGCGACGGGCGACTCGGTGGCGGCGCGGAGGTTTACGAAGGCGCCGCCCGCGACGACGACGACGACGCCGCCGCCGCCGCCAACGACGGCGGATACGACGAGGAGGAGGAGGAGGACGACGATGACGGCGTGGACACGAGCAGCGACGTGGCGCTGCCCGTGCCGGCCTCCAGGGCGAGGGCCTTCCACCTGTGCAGGCCCCAGGGCTTCTCGTGGAGGCCCAACGTGATGGTGCACTTCATTGTGCCAGGTAGGCCTCGGCAAGGTAAGGTAATTGTACCCTTTTGACCGGGTAAAAGGGTAAAGGTAAAGGTGTCGACATGCCAAGGGATAAGGGTAAAGGGTAGGGTAAAAGGTAGGCTCGTTGCTTTTTACCTTTTACCTTACCTGCTAAAGGGTAAAAGGTAGGGTAGAGTGATTGTATTGTGGTAAGGTAAAAGGTAGGGTAAAGGTAGGCTCGTTGTTTTTACACTTTTACCTTACCTTGCCGAGGCCTAGTGCCAGGTACAGAGCAGGACACCTCGTGGCAACATCGCCACCACCCCACCCCTAATTGCGTAAATCGTGCTCAACGAAGCTCTCCTGGGTAAACGAGCAGAGTAATAAAATAATGATGATGTTATTGTTGTTGTTGATGGTGATGATGAAAATAGGTAGGAGGCCAGAGTAAGTGCAGAGGTGGACGAATGTGGGTGTCAGGAGACACGCACGGAACGATGTGTGTGTGTGGGTGAACTCGTGTTGTCTTGCGACTCGATTTGGCTTCCCGGCGATGGCGAACATCAGCGGCGAGTGCTATCCGAACCGGTCCCTGGGCCGCTCCACACTTCACGAGCCCGCACTAACCTGCACGGGGAAGTATGGTGATATGAAGCGAGACCCGTAACCGGCACGGCGTGGGGAGGCCTTCACCCGGCACTAAATTGATCACGTCCGACCACCACGACGACACTTTGAGCACACGGACACGGAACGATGTCGCTCGTACAAGTTGCCGTGCGGCACGTGCCCTGACCCACGTTTCCGTGACGCAATCCATCGACGCGTCGGTCACGTGGTTTTGCTTCTTCATCAATCAACAAAAGGAGGTTTGCCGGGGTAGGCGGGGAGGGGGGAATGACCCTCCTTGGGAGTGTCTCTCCTAGGGGGGAGATCCTCCCGTTCGTGCTAGTGGCGTGTGCGTGTGCTCCTCCTCCTGCGTGTGTGCCCCCGCCCCTCCTGAGCAGTGAAGAACCAGGCTCGCTGGGTGCGCCAGATCATCTGGGACCTCGAGCAACTGTCCAAGGTGACCGGTGATCGGCGCTTCTCACTGATCATCGCCGACTACGACAGCGGCGACATGGACATCGAGAGGGCCCTGAGAGCGAGCTCCCTGCCCAGGTCTCCCCTCCTCCTGACCGTCACCCCCCTCATCACCGCCCCTCGTCTAGGCAGTGCACACAATCGTCGCGAGCGCCGTTGTGGACAATGTAACGGCCCACAGAAGTGGCTATCACAGAGCTACTTCTGAGACCCTTTCAAGTGATGCTCCAGGCCCACACCGAGGGGGGCAGCACTTTGCCACCCACCGCGTGCGGCAAACAAACTAAGTTTTTTTTTCTTGCCAAATAAATAAAGAAAACTTAAACATCAGGGAGTTCTTCTGTGCGGTCGTTGGTGACGGGGCTGAGACCTTCAACTGGGTACACTTACACCCCGGCCTGGTCAGCACGGGGCTGGAACCCCGGACTTGAACCCCGCCACGTGCTGCACAGCGGACCTCGTGTGTGCTCGCGCCCCCAGGAGGCGACCTGCGCACCATTCCCACTCACGGCACTAGCCGGTCACGGGCCTCCCCTAGGTCGACTCAGCCTTAAATGAGTACCCTGTGCGGTGTGTATTAAACATCGACACTGGGGATACGAAGGCGGCCGGGCGCGAGTGGCGCTGGCCACACCATCCCCTCGTCGTAGGTGTACGGCACCGGCTTCGCTCGCTAACGGCACTTGCCCCGAAGGCTTGTCCCTGCTACACGGGCGATCTTTGTCTCTGTGTCTTTGTGTGCGTGCTCGCAGTCATCAGTACGTGAGGCTGCAAGGGAACTTCGAGCGGTCGGCCGCTCTGCAGGCCGGGGCCGACCTCGTTAAGGTGAGGTCACGTGACCGGCGCTGGCCAGCAAAGTGCTCGGAGAGTTCCACCTCGCGGGGAGAAGCCGTCGAGGTGGATCGCGACGTGGGTCGGTCCGGGTGTTCGGTATTCGTAACGAGCGAGTACCTCCGGAATAGACTCGAGATGAGCGGTTTCGATACCTCCCGCCTGCCCAGCCCCCCGCACAGACCCCCCTCCCCTCCCCCCGTTTCTAGCGACGGACAAGCAGCTACCGCAGCTCTGAGCGATGATAACCACTTTGGCGTGAAACGCACAGATTCGGCCAAAGTAGAAATGTTAATGGGCTCCCAGTTGTCGTGGCGTGCGAGCAAAATAAAATAAAAATGTAAATCTCCACCTTTGTACATTGTATACCCGCACTGACCAGTGTGGTGAAGTATGGTCAATTTACCCCCCCCCCCCAACCCCCCCCCCCCCCCCCCCATGATGTCCCCGACGTGGGGAGGCCCTCATCATCCATCCAGCAGTGGATTGACAAGAGGGGATTGTAAGGGGGTGGGGGAATGTCTCCAGTTGTCTTGACTTCCTCGTCAGGGCCACGATGGGGAGTTGGGGGGGGGGAGCAGCTGTAGACAAACCGAAGTCTCCGGTGAAGCCAAGAGGGGGCGCAATCGTCACGAGATTTCTATCTCTGACTCAACATTCCCGCCACGAGATTTCTATCTCTGACTCAACGTTCACGCAACGAGATTTGTATCTGACTAGGCCCTTCTTTAGGGCCTAGTCTCACCAGAGAATGCCAAAAGGCGAAGTTCAACATACATACATATACGGGGATGTTTTGATAATAAAAGTTTTTTTTGGGTTAGATCGCGTAAGTATAAATGTTGTGTCATACCCCTCCACCACCCGACACAGCCAGTAAGGTTCGTCACGTAAACAACGCGCCAATTGGTTACTACTTCAGCCCACCCGTGTGTTGGAGAGGAAATCCAAAAACATTTACAATGATAGCTTCCGAGTCGTACTAAATCAGGGTCACCGTGGGCGATTTGGCCCAAGGCCTGGATAAATATCACTGGATCGCAAACCACGGCAGCAGAGATCGCTGGCGGAGACAATCCTTACGTCTCAAAATGATTCACTGCATCCCGCCATCGCACCCCTTCTCCTTAATGGTGTTGGCCAAACATCCCACGATAGGGCCACAGGGCTTGCACAATTGATGGCGCCCATTCTGGCTGCCTTCCTGTTTCTCTGTGGTGTATCACGCCTCTGAATTGTTCTCTTTTTAACGAAAACATGCACGTAAAAAAATCCAAATAACTATCGTTGGCATCTTTTCTCACTATCCTATCGCGTCCAATCCCATCTCATCCCATCCTATCTTGTCCCATCACATCTTATCCCAACTAGTCTCGTTTTAATCCCATCTCATCCCATCCCAGCTTGTTCCGTCCCACTTTGTCCCATCACTTCCTGCCCCATCCCGTCCCAAGTCCTCTGTCCCACATCATCCCGTCTCCCTGTCCCGTCTCCCTGTCTCGTCTCACCGTCCCGTCTCCCCGTCTCCCTGTCTCACCGTCCCCGCGTGGCCGCCAGGATGCGCACAGCGTGGTGTTCCTGTGCGACCTCCACCTGCACTTCCCGTGGGGAGTGGTGGACGCAGTGAGGAGGCACTGCGTGGAGGGCCGCATGACCTTTGCCCCCATGCTCATGCGGCTCAGCTGTGGCAGCCTTCCCACGGAGCCCGACGGTGAGGGGCGGCCGCATTCACACCGAGACCCCCACGACTCTCAGAGCTGTTAACTACCTCGCCTGGTATGTAGGAGGTCGTGGGTTCGATCCCGACGCTTGCTTGGAGTTCGCGTGTTATTTGTCTTTTCCCAAGTCGCGTGGATTTTTCTCCAGGTCCTCCGGGTTTTCTCTCCACATTTAGAATCAACGTCGCGCTTTTAGAGTATTTGGCTGCTATAAATTGCCACGTGACAGCCACTTTGTTGAGCTATCATTTGTGTCAAAGTCGCTTCTGAAAAGAGCTATACAGCGGAGTGGGCCTGACCTGGTGAAATGAAAAAAATGGTTTAGTTGTAGTTTAGTCTCAGAGACTCTTGAAACCCTGAACCATGAAACTCTTTAGAGAACCTGTGGACTGAGATTCTAAGGCATTGAGACCCAGAGACCCCAATAACCTGAGCCCCATGAATAACAGAAGACCCACAGTCCCTGAGACTCCCAAACACTCCTGGACCCCTAAAGGTGCTGACACCCACCAGATGCCTGGATCCCACAACTGAGACACTGAGGTGCTAATAAACGGAGTCACCTGAACCCTTAGACCTGACATCTTGAGACCTTAAGCCCCAATATTCTGTGATCTGGACATCCAAAGACCCTGAGACCCAGAGACTCCAAGATCCATAGATTGAGAGACCCCGAGATTCCTGGACACGAATGCCTCTGTCATCCACGATCAAGGAGCCAGAATCATTTATACAGTTTGTCTCACTTGTTCCATCTCACTTGTTTGGAATCGTTTGTTCCGTTTCATTCCATTCCATATGTTCAATCTCGTTCGTTGCATCTTGATTGCTCCCTCTCGTTTGTTCCGTCTCGTCGTTTCAATCTCGTCGTTTCGTCTCCTCCGTTCCGTCTCCTCCGTTCCGTCCCCTCCGTTCCCGTCTCAGGCTACTGGGAGGTGAATGGCTTCGGCCTTCTCGGGATCTACAAGTCGGACTTTGACCGCGTCGGGGGGATGAACACCCAGGAGTTCCGGGACCGCTGGGGCGGTGAGGACTGGGAGCTGCTGGACCGGTGAGTGGTGGACACTCCGTGGGACAGAGATGGGGGTTGTCAAAATAAATAAATAAATAAGTAGCTCTTATTTCAGATACTTTTGAAAACAATTAAATTGGACACAAAATTAAACGTCTTGGTGCGTTACATCCTCGTACGCATGACAAATGATTCATTTGGGTTACGTCAGGTGGTGGAGGGTCTGCACGACAAAATTATTTGCGTGCCCAAAAGTCTTGTTAGGATATTTGGGGGGTGGGTCTTTGTGTTTATGAGTGTGAGTGTGTACGTGTGTATGTGTGGGGAGCGGTGATGTAGTGGTTAGCGCGCTGCGCTACAAACCCGGCGAGTTTCATTCCCGCTCACGGCCACCACATGAGTGACGGTTGTCTGCACCGGTCCTGAGCCTCCCATAGGTCGACTCAGCCTCAAATGAGTACCTGATGCAGTGTGTAAACATCGCCACTGGGGAAATCAAAGGCGGCCGGGTGTGGTGCTGGCCACCCATCCCCTCGTGCGCCCTTCGTAGATGCTCGCGAACAGCACTTGCCCCAACAGTCTGTGGAGGCTACACAGGGGAGCTTTGTCTTTGCGTGCGGCGCGGCCCTCTCCCCGCAGGGTGCTGTCCGCCGGCCTGGAGGTGGAGCGCCTGCGATTGCGCAACTTCTACCACCACCACCACTCGCACCGCGGCATGTGGCACCGCAACGGGGCCGCTCCGCACGACCGCCACGGGGGCTGACGGCCGCGCAGGTCGCGACGTCGCGATCGCCAAATCCGGGCTCGTCGCAGTGGGGCGGGAGAGGCTGGGGCGGGAGAGGCTGGGGCGGGAGAGGCTGGGGAGGGAGAGGCTGGAGTGGGAGAGGCTGGAGTGGGAGAGGCTGGGGTGGGAGAGGCTGGGGCGGGAGAGGTTGGCACAGGGCACCACCAATTTTCCCCTTCCCCCCACCCAAAAAATGTGTGGCTCGGAACCTGGGCACGCCCCTGGCCCGTGGGCTCGTAGTGCAGTTGCACCGCCTGCACACTCGATAGCTATGCCACTGGTTCATGGGTGTGCGTGAAAGTCGCGTATTTATGTTTGTATGACGCTTATCTCAACCGCTCCTAGGCCTCCCTTAGGTCGACTCAGCTTCAAATGAGTACCTGGTGCGGTGCGTAAACATCGCCACTGGGGAGACGAAGGTGGCTGGGCGTGGTGCTGGCCACCCATCCCCTCGTGTGCCGTGCTTGCTAACAGCACTTGCCGCAAAAGTCTGTGAAGGCTATATGGGGGATCTTTGTTGCACAGGCTGTAGTGGGGGAGTGGCGGTACATTGGTTAGTGCCATGCGCTACGATCCTGACATCAGAGGCGAGTGATATCCTAATTCCTGGGCCTCCCCTAGGTCGACTTAAGCCTTAAATGAGTACCTGCTCTGGTGTATTAACATCAGCGCTAGGGAGACAAAGGCGGCCGGGCGTGGTGCTGGCCCACACCCACCCCGGCACGTGCCGTGCCAGCATTAACAGGCGCTCACAAACAAACACTTGCCCTAACAGTCTGTAAGGCTATACGGGGGGGGGGCGATCTTTGTCTGTGTGTTGATGACAGTGATGATGATGATTACATTTCTATGATAATTAAATTTAATTACATTTAACGAGTAGAGCCTCGTTGTTGGAGTCTCGTGGTGCGAGTGGGTGGCTGGGTACGTGCGGCGACACGGGCGGTGTTTGCCAGTTTTATCTCGGGCGCGAGAATGGTCAAATAGGGGCGGTCGTGGTGGGAGAGCATCTCCCGACTCCCTGCGCGCACACGCACACGCACACGCGCGCATTAGCGCAGTCGTCCACCTCCATGGGGAGGATTAAAGCGAACTCGAGCGCCGCTACTTTGCTGTAGAACGTGAGTGCAGCGGCGTGCAGGCTGGAGGCGGCGATCGGCTCGAACGACGCGCCAAGGGATGGCGTGCCGCTCGCTAACAGCCGGACGGATGCGTGGACGCAATGACGCCACAATACGGTCGGATCTTCCCCACACACCCACCTCCCCAGAGCTACCGATTGGCTTAGCGCTCTCCATGTGCACACGCACGTGGAGTCAACGTTGCCAACCGCGCCGTGTGAACGTCGAGGCAACGCTGCCAACCAACCTCGCCTTGACAATTAGGAGGCAGGTGACGTGCGTGCAATGCATCATGGGAGTGGCGTCATCTTGCTGTGCGTGAGCAGCATGCCTGCGGTGTTCATATCCTTGGGTTGGGAGCTGATGGAGTCCATCATTCTTCTGGGGCCGATAAAATAGGAACAGCTTTGTTGGGGGCCGTCATCCCAGTGGTTGTTCGATAGACAAAACCCGCCCACACTGCTCATGGAGCAGGATCGGTCACTTTCGTGCTGGGAAACACAGACGCTCTCCTCCACACTCGTTCGAATCTATCCTTTCGATTTATTTTACACTGTTTTTCTTAAAGCCGTTAGATTTGTTACACTTGTATAAAAACGGGGTGGAGGGGTGAATAGTAATACATATACTGTAAGGCACCGGAACAATTTGTTTTGCTTATGAAGCTGCAGGACAAACGCCATCACGGGTAACGCATTTACAGGAGAGGCGTCGACTAAACGAGAAGCCATTTACAGGCGCGATCGAGCAATGGAAGAGGAGGAGAGACAAACGCGGCCGTCACTAAACGGGCATCCCGGACGCGGCGAGGCATCGCCACCTCCCGAGGCCGGAACGGATCCCGGAATCGCGCGGCGCTCCTCCTCGTAGCGGCGGCGCCTCCCCGGCAGCGGTTGCCGCGGGCGGCAAGTGACGGCGCGAGACAGAGACAGCGAGAGCCGAGAGAGCGAGACAGAGAGCGGGACAGAGAGCGAGACAGAGAGCGAGACAGAGAGCGAGACAGAGAGGACGCACGATCCTCCCGGTCGCGAGTACCTCGTCAGGGTCGGGGACAGAGGCGATGGCTCCCCGAATCTGCTGCCGTTTGCCGCCAGACTCTCGAAAATAAGAGTTGCAAAAATTGTCTCTTTGTTCGCGTGCCCCTGACGCTTCGCGTTTTGCATTGAACACAACGAGCGCCCAGCGTGCCCGACCCGCAGTAAGGCTCGCCATGGTTCCCGTCACCGTGGTTCCCGTCGCCGTGGTTCCCGTCGCCGTGGTTCCCGTCGCCGTGGTTCCCGTCGCCGTGGTCCGTGTCGCCGTGGTTCCCGTCTCCGTGGTCCTTGTCGCCGTGGTTCCGAGGTGATGGTCTCCTCGAGGGCACAGCGCAGGGAGCTGTCTCGTGGTGTCGCTTTACTTGCCCCGGAAAAAGCAGCAGCCTTCGAAGTCCTCGCGGGTCTCGTCGTGGTTGTGGTGAGGGGGAGTAGTGGGGCTCACGATGTGTTTTTGGTGCCGCACCGGAATGTCGCCGGGCTCAATTTGTTGTCCCGGCGCGGCGGGTGAAAGATCCGTGCGCGCCGGTCCCCCCGATGTCACCCCGCCTGTGTCCACCCAGCGATTGCAAACGGCGACGGCACAAACCGAGTCCACTCGGCACCGTCACGAGCGGTGGGGTCAAGTGTGGGGCCACGTCATCCTCTTGTCAAGACGTCTGGGACAGCGTAGAGGAGTGAGATACAAAAACAAACTAAACCACCTCTAGAGAGAGAGAGCTCTCCTCTAGTCGGGGCTTTTCATCCGGCGGTGCCGCGAGCAAGCAGTTGCGCGGCTGCGCCTTTACCGTTCCCGTGTCGGCTGTGAAGCTCTCGACATCATCTCGGTCAGCGGTGGCGTCGCGTGCGTGGCGATAATCGTAGCGAGTCCGGCGCACGGCGCACGCGGCGCAGCGAGCCACCGACACGAGCCGCAAACCCTCCGCACCTCTCACGGCCGTCGGCGGTCGATGTGTGCAATGTCTGGCGTGATCACCCCGTCCCAGACGTGGCCATCCGACTGCTGCTTGACCGAACCTCTCCTCCCCCTCCCTCCCTCCCCCTCCTCCCTCCTCAAATTCCAACTCCTCCTCCTCATCATCATCATCGTTGCTCCCACTTGGGCCCTGCAGGGCGGAGCTGGAAGTCTCTGGAAGCTCGAGCCATTTGCTGCGCTACGGAGTCGGTCGAGAACACCGGCCCGTCACTTTAAAGTCTTGTCTTTCACCCCCCCCCCCTCATTTATGAATCTTCCCGCTCGCGTTTAACAAAAGCGCGGGACGTCACACCCTCCTGGGTGTGACACCCTGGGTGTGACGTCGCTACAAGATAAGAGCTGCTCGTCTTTCGGGCTGCGCCTTCCGTGCACGCGGCCGAGGAACCGCGCGCCGTGGTTCTGTGCCGTGCGAGAATCGCCGCTGGGCGTGGGCTCGCCGCGACACCCGCACCACCACCACCACCACCACTAACACCACCACCACCACCACCGGCACCCACCGCCGGCACCGCAGCATCTCGCCACAGAACGTCCGCTCGAACGTCTCTCGCGTCCGCCGTTGTTGCGTCCGCCGCGAGAACCCAAGTGCGGACGGATCCAAGTGCGGACGGATCCGCGTGCAAAATCTTCGCCGCAAACGAATGCGCCGACCTCTCTCGCTCGCCGTGCGTTCTCCTCCCAGGCCGCATTCGGCAGCCTCCGCGCGACCGCGAGTGGCGCCGCTTGCACCCCAGGTGGCGTCGTCAGCATCGGCGTTTATTTACCACTCGGTGAGGAAATCTAGCGACAGGCGTGATCTGATTGGTCGACACCGGTAGCTCCTGGCCGAAGGTGCCCAGCCGGTGCTGCTGTGCTTCTGCTGCTACTGCAGCTGATGCAGCTGGTGCTGCTGGTGCTTCTGCTACTGCAGCTGATGCAGCTGGTGCTGCTGGTGCTTCTGCTACTGCAGCTGATGCAGCCGGTGCTGCTGTGCTTCTGCTGCTACTGCAGCTGGTGCAGCTGGTGCAGCTGTAGCTGCTGGTGCTTTTGCTGCTACTGCACCTGATGCTGCTGGTGCTTCTGCTACTGCAGCTGGTGCATTTGCTGCTGCTTCTGCAGCTGGTACAGCTGGTGCTGCTGATGCAGCTGGTGCTTCTGCTGATACTGCAGCTGGTGCTGCTGGTGCTTCTGCTGCTGCTACTGCAGCTGGTACAGCTGGTACTGCTGATGCAGCTGGTGCTTCTGCTGCTGGTGCAGCTGTGCTTCTGCTGCTACTGCTGCTGGTGCTGCCGGTGCTCCTGCAGCTGGTGCAGCTGGTGCAGCTGTAGCTGCTGCGACAGGCTGCCGCCGGTGGAGAGCTGTGTCCCCGCGCTGCTCCCATCCTGGCGCCGGCTGGTCCTGGAGGAGACTACTGCTTCTTGGAAAGGAACTTCATGCGACTCCCTGCAACACACGGCAAGCAACACCCATTGAGAGGTTTAGGGGCAGTGGAGCAGCATCAGTTAACGTGCTGCACCTATGAACCCAGCGACCCGGGTTCGACTCCCCGTCTGGGCTAATGGCAGCGGCGAGGGATATCTCAACCGGACCGGTTCCTCCCCTATTCTGTTCAGGTTGACCAGCGTGGTGAAGTATGATCACGAACGACATGGTGTGGGGAGGCCTCAATCCAGCAGTGGGTTGACTCGGGGCTGGAGCTGGAGGTTTAACAACAGCTGATTGATCGTATTGGTTCGAGTCCAATCCCAGCCTTCCTATCCATTTAGCGCGTAGACGCCAAGTCTCATTCGCCACATGTTATCGCGCTCTTAATCCCATCGGTAATGTAATTCGTAGAGGTTTCGAGTTCATCCGTTGTTTGATAGATGATTGTAAAAAAAAAATACCTCTATTATGTAATGTTTGCGAAAAAAATATTCTACGATTTATTTTTTTATTACAGACTTCTCCGGCTCAAGTGCCACAGAGGAAGAGAGACAAATGGCGTGCAATGGCGCGAGTGTAAAGAAAAACGTTTATTCACACTCACGGACACGCACGCACACATCAACAATTCACATCCCTCACGCCCGTCTCCCGGCCCACAACACCCCTGGCCGACAACACGGGGTTGTCCAGGGGCAGTCCCATCCCATCCCATCCTTCAGGCTTAACTCTGCTTAGCTTTCTGACATTCGTGGCGATCTGCCCGTCGGCTTCGTGCGGTATCTACGCTCTGTGCCAGGGGGTGGCGCCACCCTGCACCGCTGAGGCAAGGCTCCCTGCGCGCTGGGTTGCGCTGCCGCTGCTGCTGGCGCTGCCGCCAATCCTCGGCGCAACGGCTCGGGGCCGGTGCCCGCGCCGGCGCCAGCGCGGGGTTGTACGTACGTGTGTACGTTCAACTTCTTTCGCACCGTACGTAGCCAACCGTTCTAATCGGAGGTGCGGGGGGAAGGGAGACAAACGAAACACAACAAGCAGCGGGGGCGGTGTCTCTGCTCACCGAGCTCCTTGAGGAAGCGGTTCACTCCGCTCTGCTCCACGTTGGGAACTTCGTCCAGGAACTGCGACGCCCGCAGCTCGAACAGCCCTGGAGGGTCGCCCACAAACACCGCGATTAATATCATCATCATCATCACCATCGTCGTCGTCGTCGTCGTCATCATCAGTGAGCGGTGAACCACCTCGTGTCGAGGAGAAGCCGTGGCAAGTCGCCCACGCACACCGGGGTTATCGTCGTGCGTTCTTCCTTTTGGTGCAGTGACAGACCAGGCCTGGGCCGTCGGTTCAATCGTATGTTCATGTAAGTCTGGAATGGATCTTTATACGAAGCCCCAGGGGTCTCTGTGCGAGTCTCTGGGCTTGTTGTACAAGTCACCGGTGACGGAGCCGTGACCGGCCACTCGCCGTGCTCGGTGCCGCTGACACCCGGCCTCGAGCCCGGCATCCCAGCGGTGCAGCCGGCCCGGCGGCGTCCCCCCCCTCCGACACGGCCATTGGTGAGCCGCGTGGAGGTAGCCGGCGGGACTCGTGTTTGACACGGGGCGACACCGTGTCGCGCGGAGCCCTCGAGCGCGACAGACCGCGACGGTGTAAACGGCGACGCGGCGCTTGAGTCCGGCAAACCGTGGCACGTCACGGCGCTGGGGCGAGCCGCACGGCGCGACATCGTCCCCCACCCCCCGTGTCGCCCGCCACACTGCCCCCCCACCGCATTGCCCGCCCCCCGCGTCCTGGCCCACCGCTTCGAGTATTCGGCTGTTTCTGCTGCTGCTGCTGCCACCAATCTCCACGCGACGATGACGACGACGATAAGCCGCTTTCGCCGAGCTATCATTCGTTGCGGGCCGCTTCGTGAGAAACAGCTGCGTAGCTCGGTAGGTGGGGTTGGAGGTCCTTGCACGGCAAAATCATTTTTTTTTTTATCGGTCGACGGGGGCTTTAGTTCACCTCTGGCGTGGTGGCAGCGCCGCAGCTCGCGGTCCTGCACGAAGCCGGCGAACATCTGCGTCTGCATGAAGACCTCGAGGAAGCGGCGAACGCTCTTGGAGGCGACCGCCTTGCGGAAGGCGTCGGCGTGCAGGCGGCGGGCGCCCCGCTCGTCGGCGCGCACGTGCAGCGCAAAGTGGCCCACCGTCTCGGCGAAGAAGCGCACAAACGCCTCCGACACCAGCGCGTTGAGCGCCGCGCTGGCCTCGCCTGCCGCCGTGCGCGGGGGGGGGGGGGGGGGGGGGGGGGAGGGGGGCGGGGGGGAAAGGCCCCGGGGGCGCCGTTAGCCGGTTTTAGAGTTGCCTAGTCGT
>CM025620.2:13094147-13107093 GCA_014621495.2 Entosphenus tridentatus | reverse complement strand
ACAATCACTCTACCCTACCTTTTACCCTTTAGCAGGTAAGGTAAAAGGTCAAAAGCAACGAGCCTACCTTTACCCTACCTTTTACCCTTACCGCATATAAATTACCCAATTACAGGGTAATTACTGGGGTACTACTCATGAACAAGGTGTATAACGGTAAATGCTGGGTAGAGCGCTTTATTCATATAGAATACTCTCGATGATTCCAATTTTACACGCTTGTTGTTGTTGTCATTGTTGTCGTTGTTGTCGTCGTTGTCATTGTTATCGTTGTTGTCGTTGTTGTTGTCGTCGTTGTCATTGTTGTCGTTGTTGTCGTCGTTGTCATTGTTGTTGTTGTCGTTGTTGTCATCGTTGTTGTTGTCATCGTTGTCATTGTTGTCGTTGTTGTCGTTGTTGTTGTCGTCGTTGTCATTGTTGTCGTCGTTGTCGTCGTTGTCATTGTTGTTGTTGTCGTTGTTGTCGTCGTTGTTGTTGTTGTTGTCGTCGTTGTCATTGTTGTCGTTGTTGTCGTTGTTGTCGTTGTCATTGTTGTTGTTGTCGTCATTGTTGTCGTTGTTGTATCCTCAAATCTTGTAACTAAATTTTTACCCACTTCCTAATGTGGTATCGACTGCAAACTTGGTATACTTATGTCATACTGATGACAACACTATATTCTATCATAAAATATTTTTTTCCTATGTTATGTTTCGGCTTGGGTCTAATTGTCCACGCTCAACTGACGTTGGCTGTAAATCACCACGTGCCCCCTGACGTTGTGGCAAGCTTCGGGGCCACTTCCTGGAGTCGTGGAGTTCTGCCATTACTAGTACATTTAATAAAAGCGTGTTTTTAATAAAGTTTTTGTTTTTATATTACTTATTAAATGGAGGCTACGGACTGCACCACGGAGCTTCTAGCGGTAAACAAGGTACCGTATTTACTGGGTTATACTTCGCGCTGCCTTTACCCTATCGGGTAATTCTTCCGAGCTACCTTTACCCTACCCTTTACCTTACCCCTTGGCATGTCGACATCTTTACCCGTTACCTTTACCCTTTTACCTTACCTTGCCGAGGCCTAGGTACCACGTACAAAGACGCCAACACGCGCGTGTACGCACACGAATGCACGCATACCTGTGCACACACACACACACACATGCGCACGTGTACACGTATTCCCGAACCAAACTCACTGGCTCACACCTCCCAAGGCTGGGTTCCATTCAGGATACAGTCACATGCCATCACATCCACACAAGCATAAAGGGGTACCACTGACTGGTTGACTACAATTAGCACAGTTGGCTATGTACGGTGTGAAGTAAGTTTAACATATGTGTGTGTGCGTGTGAATGCGCGCGTATGTGTGTGCTTGTCTTTTGTGGGGAGCGGTGGTGTAGTGGTTAGCGCACCGCGCTACTAACCCAGCGCCCCGAGTTCGATTCGCGGCTTGATATCTGAAGCGGTCCTGGGCCTCCCGTAGGTCGACTCAGCCTCAAATAAGTACCTGGTGCGATGTGTAAACATCACCACTCGAGAGACAAAGGCGGCCGGGCCGTGGGTGCTGATCACCCACCCCTCGTCTGCTGTGCTTGGCCTTAATAGGCGCTTGCAAACAGCACTTGCCCGAGTATCCTGTTAAAGGCTATACGGGGATCTTTGTCTCTTGCACGCACGTACGTGTTAACTCGTGCACGCACGTACGTGTTAAATCTACGCGCAACTTTGCTTGTCCAAGTAAATTTGACACCTTATTGGCATTTGCGTTTTACAAAAAAAATAACAATAAAATACACAATAAAAACAATAATAAAAATGCAATCTTTAAATTCTGGCTAAAAAGTTCGACCCCCGTACACGACAGCCACCCTAAGACCCCCTTCCCCGTCAGATACTTGACCGCTTGACTCCAGGGGTAACCCCCCTCGTCTTCGCTGCGAGGTGGACTCTCCCGAGCGCTCTGACCACGTGCTGGAGCAGGGAGAGTCCTTGCAGGTGCAGGTGTAGGGGGGGGGGATTAGGGGGGGGGGGGGGGGGGGGGGGGTTGGTGGGGGGGGGGCAGGCAGGCGATGGTGGCGGTGGTCCATCAGTCCTTGACGAGGCGGTAGATGTGATGCTGTGCCCCGTGTTCGCTCGTGGACACCTCGAAGACGTAGGCGACGCACAGTAGCGTCTCCTGGGTGTCTCTGTTCGTCACCACCTGCACCACGATACACGTCGTCGTCGTCATCGTCATCCCAATCGCGATCATCGTCAAGAGAGACGCTGAGATCATTTGCGTTCTCGGCCTGCCCCGCCACTGTGGGTGAACTGGACTGTGGTAGTGAGTCGGTGGTCCCAGCCAGATCACCAAAGAACTCCGCCACCAAGGTTGGCGTGGCGTTACCTTTCGTTTTGGCAGCTAACACACGCAGGGATGTACAATTGATAGGGTTAGGGAGACTGCTGCAGCTATAGCGAGTGTGGTGGTAGTGACAGGGCTGGTAGTGACAGGGCTGGTAGTGGTAGTGTCAAGGCTGGTAGTGGTGGTGTCAAGGCTGGTAGTGGCAGGGCTGGTAGTGGTAGTGTCAAGGCTGGTAGTGACAGGGCTAGTAGTGGTAGTGTCAAGGCTGGTAGTGGCAGGGCTGGTAGTGGTAGTGTCAAGGCTGGTAGTGACAGGGCTAGTAGTGGTAGTGTCAAGGCTGGTAGTGGTAGTGTCAAGGCTGGTAGTGACAAAGCTGGTAGTGGTGGTGACAGGGCTGGTAGTGACAGGGCTAGTAGTGGTAGTGTCAAGGCTGGTAGTGTCAGCACCAGAGTGCGAGGGCTGGAGGGGGCGCACCTGCAGGATGGTGAAGTTCTCCAGGACGCTGTTCATCATGTACTTCTCGGGCAGGTGCTTGAGCTTGTGGATGAAGTTGATCATGTACTCGCACATCGGGGAGCGGTGGATACGGAACACAAAGCGGCCGTTCTCAAAGCGCGCGTACTCCGTCTGTGTGCGGGGACACGTGGCATGGGGACACACACACACACATGGGAGATTTGTGCGGAGAACTCAGCTGGGGAAGATGCATTGGCTGCAGCGAGAGCCTGGAGCACTATCCGCCCCCCCACCCCCCCTGGGGCGGATGCGGCTGGTCCCGCGCACCTCTGATTAGCAAGGTTGGCTACGTACGGTGCGAAAGAAGTTCAACATACATCCAGCCTCCTTACCCACCCCGCTTCCTCAACGTCCAAGCAATATACACGGAGACATTCAGGCATAGAGCGAGACGCGAAGAGACGAGACACATCGAAGACAAGTCACAGGAGTGCGACTGTGGCCATTGCAACCCAAGCTATGGACCGCACAGTGAACCCACCCACTAGGCCTCGGCAAGGTAAGGTAAAAGTGTAAAAACAACGAGCCTTCCTTTACCCTACCTTTTACCTTACCACAATACGATCACTCTACCCCACCTTTTACCCTTTAGCAGGTAAGGTAAAAGGTAAAAAGCAACGAGCCTACCTTTTACGCTACCCTTTACCCTTACCCCTTGGCATGTCGACACCTTTACCCTTTACCTTTACCCTTTTACCCGGTAAAAAGGGTACAATTAACTTACCTTGCCGAGGCCTACCACCCACTGTGGTCTGCGCTCCTTCAACGCAGGAGGAGCAGCGACACGACACGAACTCTCTCTCTGCTGCAGCCCTCTCGTCGTGGCCAGCAGCAGCAGCACCTCGACATTGTCATCGAGCTCCTGCGCCACGTGGCTGCCGCTGCCATCATCATGAGAATGCGCAAACTCGAATCGTCCACACGCGAGACTTTGTGCGGCTCTTCCCTTTAAGCCACGAGGGGGCGATAGCTCCCCGCGTTCACTGGGCTCAGGGTCGCGTGGGGGGAGGGTTTCGTAGGGGGGAGGGGCGTTTACGGAGGCTCGAGTAGATGGGGGCCGCGTTTGCAGCGTGGCGAATGCGAATCAACGTATTGGGGCAAACGTTCCGAATAGCCTCCTTCCGCAATATGCCAACTTCTCCCGTCAACTCTCGCCCCCTCGAGCGGTCAACCCGGAGGCGGCCGTCCTCCACCAGTCCTCACCTCCACCTTCTCCACCACCTGCTTGCCGAAGGAGCACACTTTGGTGGAGCAGGTGATGGTCATGTTGTCGGCGCTCTCGTACTGGCTCGTCACGCCGTAGAAGGCGCCCGTGTCGTCCTGCGTGCTCGTGTTCAGGTCGGCCTGCACGCCGCCACCACCACCACCACCACCACGATGATCGCCACCATCCATCATCATCGTCGTCGTCGTCGTGCCAACACGATCGTCAGCATCACACCACGATCGTCGTCGACCGTCAATCGTCATCACGCCACCACCATCGCCAGCGTCAAACATCGTCACACCACCACGATCACCACCGTCAATCATCGTTACACCACCACGATCGCCCAAAAATTGACCACCCACCGACCACCCCACACTCAGAGAACTTGACCCCACCACTCACCCATAACTTGACCCCCCACCCCTCCACTGACCCCCAACTCACCCAGAACTTGACCCCCCACTCCCCCACTGACCCCCACCCCCCAACTCACCCAGAACTTGACCCCCCACTCCCCCACTGACCCCCACCCCCAACTCACCCAGAACTTGACGAGGAAGAAGGCGCTCTGGGGTCCCCGGTCGTACATCTCCTTGAGGCCCCCCTTCTTCTCGGGAAACTTGTCGTAGATCTGGCGCACGTCCACGGCCTCGAGCAGCGGGTCGCCGTGCGAGGGGCTCGACTGCCCGATGTGGACGAACAGGTGCTTGTTGTACTGGGGGGCAAGGGGTGAGAGCAAACACACAGATCAATTTAACACGTCGTAACAGGCTTTCGCGACCAATATCATCCACGATACAACGTTTCTTGGGGTTAGCTCGACGAAATATATGAACGTGTCGTTAAACCCGTCCACCGCCCGACACAGCCAATTAGTCAGGTTTGTCACGTGAACAGAACGTGCCAATTCGTTGCTGGTACAGCACTAACCGCCACAACATTTACCATCGGAGCACGACGTTTCGCCAGTAATTAACGACACGTTTACATTTACGCGATCTAACCCAAAATAAACCGACATTATACACAAATCAAGTTATTCGAATTTAATTCGTATTTCTTTGTGTCGGACACCACATCGTAACGGTCTGACCACGTTTGTGTCGTAAGACCCTCCACCACCCGACCGGTAAAGTGAAGAGGCGTAGGAGCGTCTAGCAGTGTTCATAGCCATTGTTGTTGCAGCTCGCCCCGGTGAGTTTTCAAGATCAAATTCTCACGACGATCAGCTCACTCGCCCCCTCCCCAACGCTCACCCTACTCACTCAACCCCCACTCGCCCACGTGCCTCATCAGCCCCTTCACCCACCCCCCACTCAGCTCACCCACTCACCCGTTTCCTCCTCACCTCCACCCTTACACCACTCACCACCCTCAACAAGAAGCCTCACACACAACGCACGTGAGAGATGGGGGTCGCAGCAGCAGCATGAGGAGGAGGAAGAGGTGGTGGAGGGTGGAGGAGGAGGAAGGAGGAGGGAGGAGGAGGAATTCGCACACAACAGCGGTGACGTCACCACAGCGCTTGTGCCAGGCTAGGTGCAGAGATAGAAATCCTCGAGTATAACCTTAACAGGCTGTTTGGGGCAAGTGCTGTAAGCGAGTAGCACCTATTAAGGCCGGAACAGCACACGGGGGGGTGGGTGGCCAGCACCATGCCCGGACGCCTTTGTCTCCCCAGGTACTCAATCGAGGCCAAGTCGACGTAGGGGAGGCCCACGACCGGTTTCAGATAAAATCCGTCACTGGTGTTGGTTGGCCGTGAGCGGGAATCAAACTCGGGCTGCCGGGTTCGAAGCACGGCGCGCTAGCCGCTACGCTACACGCTACACTACCGCTCCCCAGTGTGCCAGGCTAGGTGCACGCACGCACACACGTGCAGCGGGAGCTACAAACGAGGGATTTCCACCCCCCCCCCCCGGGCCGCGGGGCTTGGTGTGGGGCACGCTGAGCAGGGGGGGGGGGGGGGGTATATATTTTTTATTCCCCCCCCCCCCCCCGGGTTCAGGCACAAAGAGGCCAATTTTTTTGCCTTTAAAGACGCGGGTGGAGAAGAGGGGGGGGCAGGCGGGGGCGGGGTTCTCGTCCAGATGTCGGGAACGAGGGACTCCACATCGCTCGCATAGCTCCTTGCCCCCCCGACTCTCCCACTCTCTCTCTCCATCCCGGCCTCCGTCACCGATTACCCGTAAAAAAAAGAAACACACACACACGTGGGGTTGGAGTTGATTTATTTATATTAAGCACCCGCACAGAAGAGAAAGATGCCCCCCGTATAGACTTTGACGGACTGCTGGGGCAAGTGCTGTTGGCGAGCAGCGCTTGCGAAGGGCCGGGAGGGTGCGCGTCGGGGGTGCGGGTCGCCGGCTTCACTGCCGGGCCGCCCTACTGCCCCGATTGGCGATGTTTACACCAGGTACTCATTTGAGGCTGAGTCGACCTAGGAGAGGCCCTGGACCGGTTCAGATCATCGGTGTTGGCAGAAATCGAAGTCGGCTCGTAGCGCAGCGCGTGCTAACCGCTGCGCCACCGCTCCCCACACTCCGGACGCACGCACGCTCACGCACCGCACGCACGCTCACGCACTGCACACACACACACATGCTCACGCACCGCACGCACGCACCGCTACCGACCTTCCTGCCAAGTGTGGTTTTACCCTCTCGCCCTGTTTGACAGAACTCAAGCCTGACCAAACTAACTCATAACATTGGAATGTCGTTTACTCACGACAGACAAATACCAGTCTCCGCCCGGTAGCCTCTTGGTGGCTAACGCCGTGCCCAGCTGCCTTTGTCTCCCCAATGCTGATGTCTAGACACACCGGTCTGGGTACTGATTTGAGGCTGAGTCAACCGAAGGGAGGTCAAGGACCAGTTCAGAGATTCCCCACCGATGCTTCGGCATTTAAACTCTGTTCTGATGATTATAAAATAAACTTCTCACCAACACCCACCTCTCTCTTCTCTATCCAACCATCCAACTCACCAATTAACCAATCAATTCAAACCTCACCCCGCCCCCCCACGCCCGCCCCCCACTCACGGTGTCGGCGTCCCGCTGCTGCTCCAGGAAGGCCGAGAACTCGACGAGGCGCAGTTTGGAGGTGCCGATGGAGCGGCCCTGCCACGCGGGGCCGACCGCCGTGGCCACGAGGCCCCCCGTGCCGGGGTCGTAGCCGCCTGGGGGGGGGGGGCCGAGGGAGGTGGGGGACGGACGGGGGGGCAGGATAGAGGTCGTTAACAACTCGCCACGGTGGCTAGGAGATGTTAACTACCTCACCTGGTATACAGGAGGCTGTGGGTTCGATCCCAACGCTGACGCCTGCTGTATATTTGGAGTTTCCGTGCGTCTCTCCCGGTGGTACCGCGTGGATTTTTCTCTGCGGTGGCGATTGACGATTTATAATGGCGTTGATGATCGCTGATTAATGATCGTGATGATGATTGACGATTGATCATGACGATACAAAAAAAACAGTCAACAATGAGCGACAACATTAACAATATAAAAAATATACTCTCATGATGATGATATCATGATGATATCATCATCATCATCATCATGTTTGTGTAAGGCCACGTGGTAGTCTTTCAATGCCAAAATACTTGCCATTCAACCTCCACCACCCGACAAGACTGTCACGTGTGTGTGTTGTCCCGTGTCGGGAGTCGAACCGGTCACCTGGGATGGGCGTGGGGATGCTCGTCTGCATGGGGTACGCGGGCTGTGCAAACGGCTTCACACTACAGGAGGGGGGGCGGCATCCACCATACCAACAGCACGTGGATGCGGATGGGGTTGGGGGGGAGTTAGGGTTAGAGGATTCCCCTTCACCCAGTTACTTTTTTACACACTTTTATTTAACTCACTCTGTCTGTTGTTGTTGTTGTTGTCGTATCCTCAAATCTTGTAACTCAATTTTAACCCAATGTGGTATCGACTACAAACTTGGGATACTTATGTCATACTGGTGACAATACTATATTCTAACATTTAAAAAAATGTACATCTTTTTTAACATTATTATTATGTGTTAATGTTTCGGCTTGGGTCTAATTGTCCACGCTCAACTGACGTTGGCTGTAAATAGCCACGGCTCCTTACGTCATGGCAAGCTTTGGGGCCACTTCCTGGCGTCGTGGAGTTCTGCCAATCCGAGTACGGTGCATTTCATGAAAGCGTGTTTTAAAGAAGTTTTTTTTAAATAATACTTATTCTGGTGGATATCTGTCCGAGTCTTCTCGGTCTCTACGCAAGTCTACGTGACTTTATGTGAGTATATGACTCTACTAGAGACGATGTCGCTATGTCAGTTTATGGGTCTCTATGTGAGTCTATGTGTCTCTTTGCCACTCTATGTGTTTATATGCACCTCTATGTGTCTCTATGTGGATGTATGAGTCTCTATGTGAATGTATGAGTCTCTACGCGAGTCACTGGTGACCGGGTGAGCCCCATCAACTTCACTCCACTTGAGAACCCGGGGTAGGTGGCTGGGTTGGTGGGTGGCTGGGTGGGTGGGTGGCTGGGTGGGTAGTTGGCTGGGTGGGTGGGTGGGTGGCTGGGTGGGTGGGTGGCTGGGTGGGTAGGTGGGTGGCTGGGTGGCTGGGTGGCTGGGTGGGTGGGTGGCTGGGTGGGTGGCTGGGTGGGTAGTTGGCTGGGTGGGTGGGTGGCTGGGTGGCTGGGTGGGTGGGTGGGTGGCTGGGTGGGTAGTTGACTGGGTGGGTGAGTGGGTGGCTGGGTAGGTGGGTGGATAGGTGGGTCGGTGATGGCTCCACGAGGGGGAGACTCACTCCTGAGCGGACGAGCCTGGCTGCCCGGGCAGACTCCAGAACTGCAAGACGAGGAGAGAAGATACAGGGAGGAGGAGGGGGAGGACGAGGACACGGTGAGAGATACGTGTGAATGACAGTGGAGAGGCGGTGGGGAGAAACGCAACCTCCAAATACACAGGCATCAGAGTGGGCGAGGTAGTTAACATCTCGCCACCACCACCACCCCCACGTGTGTGTTGCGAGAAGCACGCTGCTGCTGCTGCTGCTGCTGCAGGCCACTGACCCCCTGTGCGGACGGGTAGGGTGGCCGCGGCAGCGTGGGCCCCATGCCCATGGCCTTGCTGTGAATGGCCGTGGCCGAGACGATCTGCGCGCTCGACATAGCCGCCATGCTCTGCAGCGCCTTGTCCTTGGCGTTCTGATCCTTGACGTGAGACGAAGGGGGGGGGGGGGGGAGAACGACGAAGACGAGGAGGATGAAGATGATGAGGAGGCCACAGACAATATCGAGAGGCAACTACTGGAATAAACGAGGGGACACGCACTCATTCGAGCGTGCAGGGGCCCTCTGTCAATCGTGGCGGGAATGTGGTTAGCACGTGATTAACACGTGCTTCATCACGTGATTAACACGTGCTCGCCACGTGCTCACACAAAGACACCCCGCCCCTCCCCCGTGTAGGCCAGACACAAAGTGGTTGGGGGTAAGCGCTCCTAGCGAACACCTTTAGGGCCGAGTGAGCGCGGGGGGGGGGCAGCTACCACGCCCGCCCGCCTTTGACTCCCAAGCTTCGATGTTTGCACACCGCGCACTCGGTACGCATTTTACGGCTGAGTAGACCTATCGCAGGCCCGGACTGGTTCGGATAATCGTCACGTGTTTGGCCGTGAGCGGGAAATCGAGCTCGGCTGGTCGAGTTCGTAGGGCAGTGAGTGCGCTAACCACTGCGCCGCCGCTCAATTACATACACACGAATATAATACACACGCGAACACGGGAAAACATACACAAACGCACGTAAGTACATTCATCTGCACACGTACACTCACAGTTCCACAGGTAGGCTCACAGATGTAAACACCACACACACACCGACAGTATTTACCACATCGCACGGCGCACGCTCAGAGATTCAAACACCCAACAGATCCACATTGCACAAGGACCCCCCCCCCCCACCCCGTATACAATTGTACAGAGTCTTGGGGCAAGTGCTGTTAGCGAACACCTACGAAGGCCGTCATGGCACACAAGGGGCGGTGGGTGGCCAGCACCACGCCCGGCTGCCTTTGTCTCCCCAGTGGCGATGTTTACGCACAACACCGGGTACTCAATTGAGGCTGAGCCGACCTCGGGGAGGTCCTGGACCGGTTAAGATATCCGCCACCGATGTTGGCCTTGAGCGGGAATCGAACTGGGGCCACTGGGGTTCACAAAGACAAAGATCCCCCGTATAGCCATAACAGACTGTAGGGGCAAGTGCTGTTAGCGAGCACTGGGGTTCACACACACACACATACATGCAAAGACAAAGACCCCATGTATAGCCTCGTATGGCCGTTGTGGCAAGTGCTGTTAACAATGCATACACACGCGCACGCAGTGTAGCGATTCCACCACAGTGAACTCAAAACGTGAAATTCAAAGCTCTCAGACCCTGCCCGGGTCGTCCGCGTCTTTGCATGCAGAGCTGGGGGGCTGATGGGGGGGGGGGGTGGCTAATGGGGGGCAGTTGGGGGCTGTGTTAGTGCTTGGCTGAGCGTAATCGTGCACACACACTGAGCATAGCACACACGCACACGTGTATACATACACACACTCACTCACAAAGACAAAGATAACCCAAATAGCCTTTAACAGACTGTCGGGGCAAGTGCTGTTAGTGAGCACCTGTGAAGGCCGGCACGGCTCACGAGGGGGTGGGTGGCCGGCACCACGCCCGGGGCAGCCTTTGTCTCACCCAACGCTGATGTGATTTACACACCGCACCGGGTACTCATGTTTAAGGCCGAGTTGACCTAGGGGCCAGCCCCAGGAGCGGTTCACAAATCTGTCACCGATGTTGGCCGTGTTTGGGATGTGAACTCTGGAGTCACCGGGTTGGAATCGCAGTGCGCTAACCACTGGGCCACCGCTCCCCCCCGCCCCCGTCACACACACACACACGCGCACGCACGCGCACGCACGCGCATCCGCAAAGCACGCATGCTTCATAAGCATTATTTGCTCTTGCGCTGTTATTGAGGCGGCTTCGGGGGGGGGCTGGGGGGGAGGGGGTTGGGGGGTAGAGGGTCGATGCCCCCCAACCCCTGCGCATGCACGCTCCCCCGCCCCCCCCCCCTCTATCCAGAAGCGGTCTCCATCAGTTATTACAATGGGGGGGGGGACTCCAAATTTTATCATCCCTATTAGATATTTGGGGGGGGGGGCGGGGGGGGGGCAATCCCCCCTTTTCCCCCGAGTGTGAATTTTTTTCGAATTCGGTAATATAAAAAACAACTCAATATTTCAAGAGCCGCAATGCACCGTGAATACGAGACGGTGGTGGTGGTGGTGCTTAGTGAATAACTGTCCCCAAGCGGTCCTTGATGAGCCGCATGCAGCTCCAGAGCTGCAGGTTGCCGACCCCTGCCCATGGTGAACCAAACTTCCATGGTGAACTGGACTCCCATGGTAAACTGGACTTCCATGGTAAACTGGACTTCCATGGTGAACTGGACTCTCATTGTGAACTGGATTTCCATGGTAAAGTGGATTTCCATGGTGAACTGGATTTCCATGGTAAAGTGGACTTCCACGGTGAACTGGACTTCCATGGTGAACTGGACTCCCATGGTAAAGTGGACATGCATGGTAAACTAGACTTTCATGGTGAATTAGACTCTCATGGTGAACTGGACTCCCATGGTAAAGTGGACTTCCATGGTTAACTGGACTCTCATGGTGAACTGGATTTCCATGGTAAAGTGGACATGCATGGTAAACTGGACTTTCATGGTGAACTAGACTCTCATGGTGAACTGGACTCCCATGGTAAAGTGGACATGCATGGTTAACTGGACTCTCATGGTGAACTGGATTTCCATGGTAAAGTGGACTTCCATGGATAAGTGGACTTCCATGGTGAACCGGACTCCCACGGTCAGGGATCGGCAATCGAAATAACGAAGATCAGCAATTTTTGGTTCGCGAATTTCAAAGATGGAGCCACTGGCAGCTCCTGAATGAGCCACCCCGCACGCCGCTGCGGACAGCGCCGGCTGCCTGAGCCCTGCGCTTGTGCGACCGCCTTGAGCTGCTGCTGCTGCTGAACCCGAGAGAAGCCAAGGGGGGGGCGGGGGAGTTGGGGAGGGGGCGCTTTGGGAGTAGGGGGTGCTAAGCCAGAGGGGGGGGGGGGGGTCGTGCCTATACTTACCATGTTCATTGCCTGCATCGAACGGGATTGTAAACAGAGAGAAGGGATAGATGCGCGAGTTACAATCACGTGCGAGCGATGATCGCAATCATGATATCGGCAGCAACAGGCAGTCAACCACCACTACCACCAACCACAACAATCATAAACACCACCGCAAACACTGCAGCAGCAGCAGCAGCAATCATCAGCAACCGCAACAATAACCATCAACACCACCACCATCACCACCGTGACATCAATGACAACGGAAGCAAATAACACCACATCAACCACCACCACCACCACCACCAAAACAACAACAACAACAACGCTGACGATGTTCAATTAAAATATCTAAAAGTGCCGGCAACGTAACACGACACACACACATACGACAGAAGTAAAGATTCCCCGTATAGCCTGGAGCAGACTATTGGGGCAAGTGCTGTTATCGAGTCGCAGCACCTATGAAGGCCGCCAAGGCACACGAGGGAGGGGGTGGGTGGCCAGCACCACGCACGCCCGGCCGCCTTTACACACACAAGTACACGCACACACAAGTACACACACGCACACACACAGAAGTACACACACACACACAAGTACACACACACGCACACACAAGTACACACGCACACACAAGTATACACACACACACACACAAGTACACACACAAGTACGCACACACAAGTACACCCACACACACACAAGTA
>CM025620.2:12952439-13008041 GCA_014621495.2 Entosphenus tridentatus | reverse complement strand
CCCCCCCCCCCCCCCCCATTGGCTCACTCGCCCCCAAAATTAGCGCGCTCCAAATTACAGCAATTAGCGCACAGCTGGCGAGGGAGAGCTCCCGTCTCGGCCGGGACTAAAACGTGCCCAGGTGAGCGCTCTGTGTGTGCCCAGAGACACACGCGCGCGCGCGTGTGTGTGTGTGTGCGTAGAGACGCGTGTGTGTGTGTAGAGAGACACGCGTGTGTGTGTGCGTAGTGTGCGTGTGTGTGCGTAGAGACGCGTGTGTAGTGTGTGTGCGTAGACACGTGCGTGTGTGTGTGTGCGTAGTGTGCGTGTGTAGTGTGTGCGTAGAGACGCGTGTGTGTGTGTAGAGATGTGTGTGTGTGTATGTAGAGACACGCGTGTGTGTGTGCGTAGTGTGCGTGTGTGCACGTAGACACGTGCATGTGTGTGCGCGTAGAGACACGTGTGTGTGTGCACGTAGACACGTGCGTGTGTGTGCATGTAGACACGTGCGTGTGTGCACGTAGACACGTGCGTGTGTGTGCATGTAGACACGTGTGTGTGTGCGCGCGTAGAGAGACGCGTGTGTGTGTGCGCGTGGAGACACGTGTGTGTGTGTGTGTGTGGAGACACATGCGTGTGTGTGTTGCCCTTCCCTCGCACCTCCGATTAGCACGGCGGGCTACGTGCGGTGCGAAAGAAGTTACACATGCATGCGTGTGCCAGTAGAGACACATGTATGTGTGTGTGCGCGCGTGGAGACACATGCGTGTGTGCGTTTTGTGCACGTAGACACATGCGTGTGCGCGTGTATTTGTGTGCGTATGTGAGGTGTGAAAATGGGGTATACGTGCGTGCGTGCGTGCAGATGAAAGGAGGGGGGGGGGGAGAGTGTGCGTGTGTGATTGTGCGAACGCGCGAGGCAATGTACGCGTGTGGAGCGGTGGCGCAGCGGTTAGCGCACTGCGCTACGAAACCGGCGACGCGAAGTCGATTTCTCGCTGACGGCCAACAACACCGGTGACCCTCATCCGAACCGATCCTGGGCTTCCCCTAGATCGACTCGGCCTCAAATGAGTACCTGGTGCGGTGCGTTGTACACATCGCCACTGGGGAGACAAAGGCGGTCGGGCGTGGTGCTGGACACCCACCCCCTCATGTGGCCGTGCCGGCATTTCATAGATACTGCTCGCTAACAGCACTTGCCCCAAACGTCTGCTAAGGCTATACGGGGGGGTCTTTATCTTTGTATAATGATGTAGGCGAGTGGGGGGGGCATGGTGTCATCGCTGCTGTGCTACGAACCCGGCGGCCTGATATCGCATATGGGCCACGGCTAACATCAGGAACCGCTCAACACGAGATCCACCTGTTGTCCATGGAAGCTGGGGTTCACTCACCACTCCAGCCAGGGTTTCAGACACCCCTGGTCAGTGCGATGTCTTACAATGTGGCGAGATGTTGACGATCTCGCCTGGTATACAGGAGGTCGTGGCTTCAATCCTGGTCCTGACGCCTGCTGTATATTTGCGTGTCTCTCTCTCTCTCTCCCCATGGTCGCTTGGATTTTTATCTGAGTCCTTCGGCTTTCCCCTCCACATTTAGAAACGTGCGTTTAGAGTATTTGGCTGCTGCTGTACATCTCCACGTGACGAGAAGCCACTTGGTTGAGCTATCATTTGTGGCCAGGTCGCTTCTGAAAAAGCGCTATACACAGTCGAGCTCTGTGGGCCTTACCTTGTTACGTAAAATAGTTAATAGTTTTAAAGTAGGCGTCTTTATGTGTGATACATCTCGTGTTTATGCGTACACACACACATACACGTGTATGTATGCCGGGAGCGGTAATGTAGTGGTTAGCGCGCTGCGCTCCGAACTGGCGACCGCATTCAATTTCCGCTCACGGCCAACACCTAAACCGATCATGGGCCTCCTCGAGGTCGACTCAGCCTCAAATGAGCACCTGGTGCGGTGTGTAAACATCACCACTGGGGAGACAAAAGCGGCCGGGCGTGGTGTTAGCCACCCACCCCCTCGTGTGCCGTGCCGACCTTCGTAGGTGCTCGCTAACAGCACTTGCCCCACCGTGCTGTCACAGGCTATACGGGGGATCTCTTGTTTGTTTGAACAGACTTTGTGTACGTGAACGCGCCCACCACGTGTCCCCCCCAGCGACCCCCCCCCCCACGCATGCAGCAGCAACACCTGTGTCTGGGGCGAGGCGTCCGAGAGGGAACGAACCAAACCCCCAGCCACCCACGCCACCGCTCACCCACCAACCCACCCAGCCACCGCTCACCCACCCACCCACGCCACCCACGCGCCGTCTCTGGGGCCACAGGTAACGTCACAATTACCCGGCTAATGGAACGCGCTGACCCGGTTAATTGAAGCCGTGTTCACGTCACGAGTCCCAAACAGACTGCGCATTAATTTGCTGTAATTGAAGGCGGTTGTCATGGGGGGGGGGGGCTGGGTGGTGGTTGATGGCGGATGCCAGAGTCGTGGTGGGTAGGGGCGGTGTGGATGGTGGGGAGAGGCGGTGTGGGTGGTGTGGATGATGTGGATGGTGGTGTGGGTGGTGGGTAGCGGCGGTGTGGGTGATGGGTGTTGTTGTCGAGGTGTTGTGGGGGAGGAGGGGATGGATGGGGTTGGATGGATCCGAGTGTGACAGGTTTCCCCTCGATTTTTTACCGTATTAGTGATAACGCTACATTATGAGTGTCCAGCTACTTTGGGTTGTGTGGATAATGTATGAACTTATTTCGCGCCGTACGTATACAACTGTGCTCATCGGATGTGCGGGGGGGGGGGGGGAACAAACTAATCATAAAATGAGTTTTCTATTTGGATTTAGCATAGCTCCACTGCTTTCCAAATATGGAAAGGCAGAGTGTTCCAGACGGCCGCAGAAGCGCATCTGAAAGCATCAAATTACTGCTTCATGGGAGGTAACCAACGAAATATGAAAAAAAATGTAATTTGACCGGCTAAGATCCACTGAGCTATATAGTTATTTTAGAAGCGACCTGGCCACAAATGATATCTCAACTAAGTGGCCTTATCATCGTGTGGACATTTATAGCAGCAGCAGCAGCCAAATACTCTAAATGCGTGATGTTGATTCTAAATGTGGAGGGAAAAACCGGAGGACCCGGTTAAAAATCCACCTGACCACGGCGAGAGAGACACTCAAAACTCCCAAATAAACATCAGGCGTCAGGGTCGGGATCTAACCCACGACCTCCTGTATACCAGGCGAGGTAGTTCACATCTCGCCACCGCGAATACCCAGATGAAAACCCTCACGCGGACAAGGTTAAAGCGGAAACGTTTCCCCACAGACGGGCCTAACGATCCACGTCTGTACCTGCCAACTTCTGGCCATCTCGTAAGCCCGACGTCCCTGAAACGACAGCCGTGACATCCCAAGGTCAAATCCTATCCGAGCGCCACTCGCCAGGCTCAACGCCTGCCGAGCTTGCGAGCTCGAGGCGAGATCGGTGGCGCGCGCAGGACGATCGGGAGTTTTGCGATTGCGACGATCGAGGGATGAGCGAGGAGGGGGGGGGGACGCTGTCTTCACCGGCCACATTCAACAAGAGGCCCAGCATCGATCCACATTTATTGTCACCTTTTTTTTCCACGTCCCTCCCTTCCGTTTCCATAGAATCTCACAGTACCGCACCACGTCGCAAACGCGTTCGACTCCCTGCCCAACTACTACTGTGCCTTTTATTCTTCTGCGCATGACCGATTGACCGCTATCTCTCTAAATATATACAGTATATAAAATAAATATGCTCACTATATCCTTAGTGTCTTGAGATGTCATGCTATTTAGATCGTATGTAAATCATAATCTCGTTCTTTCGTATTAATAACATGGTTTTTTTTGGGTGAGATCGCAGATATTTACGCAATATAACCCCAAAAAAATCCTCTATTATGGATATTGGTCGTGAAAGCCTACGTGTTAAAACCGATCAATAACAGATTACATGTTATTTTTATTTATCCACTCAATCCTAATTGTATTAGGATTGCATTATATATGGGATCCGTTGTTTTACTCGCGAATGAGGATCCTACGGAACCCTCAAGCCAAATACAGGGTGATTCAAAGCAATTGCTAACACTTATATGGGACTATCGTTTTTAATGGGATAAGAACGAATACGCTGTAAAATGACCACCAATTTATGTTAACAGCTTCAAAAAGTCAAAGGGTCTGCACTTGTGCACCATCATTGCCAACGTATTGTCTGGAATCTTCTCCAGGTGGTCTCCAGAGCCCGGAGGCCATATTTATCGTGGTATTGTTGCAAATTGTCAAAAGGGTTAACATTTTTTTAAGCACCCTGTAAACCAACAGACATCGTCTTCTAGCCACTCACCCAGTGCGTCTTCGGCTGTCTGAAGACAGGTTCCTAGTTTCACCGATTAAAAATCATCACGATCCATGGGCAGATAGCCCGCAAGTGTCCCCACTGCACACTTCGTAATTCGTTTCCAATCCCGTCGTGTCAATATGCTCAAGTAGTGCCACATCTTTCTGGCACCGATCTCTTACATCGTCAAAAAAATATAATTTCTAAATCATGGCCAGGCACGCGATCATTGCACTGGAGCGACAACTGCTGCATCGACGGATACAAAATTTACGGACGTAACACGAAGAGCCTTTAAACGTCTTTTGTCTCAATCTAGATTTGAAGTTTTCGTGACTGCAGGGATCCATACTCTTTGGTTCTTTCGGTAAAGTCTCATTGAAAGACGTTTCAAACGAGCATCGGAAAGCGCAAGACACAGCATAGGTGTGTTTTTTGTGGAGTGCGTCTCGGGGTACAAACCACGCAAGAACCGGTGCGAGTGTGTGGAGGGACCCACAGTGATCAGACAGGAGCTCTCGCCCGCGCAATGTTTAGTTGCGTACCACGTGCTAATAACGAGCCGTTTCTGCGAGAGCGGCCTCCTCCTATACGCGGGGTAGTCAGAGGACCTTTCAACACACTTACTGAACTATTTAGTTTACTAGGTTAGGTCCACGACTGAGCTGTAGAGCTCATTTTCATAAGCGACCTGGCTATCACAAATGATGATAGATCAACTTCGTGGCTTATCACGTGGAAATGTATGGCAGCAGCCAAATACTCTTAAACGCGTCACGTTGATTCTAAACGAGGGGGAAAAAAAAACGGGAGGGCCCGGAGAAAAACCCACGTGACCACGGGGAGAGAGACACGCAAACTCCAAATATACAGCGGGCGGCGTAAGGATCGAGATCGAAATGGCGACCTTCTGTATACCGGGCGAGGTATTTTGCATCTCGCCACCATGGCAACGTTGAAAAGGCACCCCCAGCCTTGTGGTGTACGAGGTGTCTCAAGGCCTGGCCTGCAAACGGGCATTTGTCTGACGGTAGGGGGAGTGGCGTTGCGATTGTCGCCGCTGTGTGTAATCCCAATAGAATCGGCTTGCAGGTACATTCTCGAAACTGGCAACAAAAACTAAATTGAGGTACTTCAGCTGTTGAAAAACGTCGGAAAGCCGTTCCGAACAACGCGTTGTACCGCACGATCAGAAAACCACGCGTGAGAGCAGTGCGGCAACAACCGTGAACAGACGAATCTCACCCACGCACCACGCACCGTCGCATCGTTAATTTATTGCAAAATAGGAATCTCACATCGCGCGCGCGCGACAAGCCGGCTAATCGTCATCTTCGTGACGAAATTAATCGCCGGATCGAGACATTTTGATTCTTTCATAAAAAAAATCGGAAATAATGTCCGCTTGATATTTGAGACTGCAAGCTTCCCCCATACGATATGGCCCACGCGCCAACTCTGCAGTATATTATTCAGTATTGAACTGTGAACACTGTCATTTCATCAATGCTTTATCGTTTGACAACGTAGAGGTTTTTTTTTGCATTTTGAACATTTTGTAACCACATTATACGTGTTTCTTTCTTGTGTGAACCGCGACAGTAACGCAACGCGGGGAAAAAAAATTCACCTTTAAATATATACGAAGAACTGTTTACATATATAATATAAAACGATTAAATGCAGGCAGCTTCAATTTGGGAGCGACAAAGCGCCGATTGTGACCAGAGAAGGCAATGGGGGACTCCGTTTGCGGCCTTCCTACCGATAAAAAAAAATATGTACACACTCATCAGCTGTGCTTGCGTGCTTCCCTCGGGTAAAAACAAAATGCTGGAAACTAATTTCAGTAGCGAGGCATTTTCACTGCGTCCAAGGGTCGTTCTAATACTGCCAATGGGAGCGGCACGATTCACCGTTCATGATTTCACTCGGCCCGCCGACACCGGGCAGCATGGGTACACACACACACGTCCGATCCATCTAATCAGTGGGCGCAGACCCAACTCGTTTGCCAAACGCATTTACGGTATCAATTGGGTTTATATATATGGGCAATTTGCATGGCACAATACATCACTGCTCAAAGCACCCCCACCCCCCCCCCCCCGAGGCATTTCATGAGCGGGGTTGCGATTTGATTCCAAGAAACTACTTTTTTTGCGTCGTATTGTCACCGTCCCCGCTGTATTGTAGTCGTTGTGTTCACTCCATTAGTCGAAATGTAACACGTCACGTGCAATTTGTACGAATTGGAATCGATCAATTCTCCACCACACTATTCAATGCGTGCATCTTTAACGTTATCATTTATTGGTGATCCACGAATCGAGATTTTGGCACACGCCTAACGGCCAAACATTATAAATTCCAAATGGGGTGGGTCATCACATTATTTGACTGGCAACGGACGTTTGTATATTGGTACCACGAAGTGACTTGCCACCTCAGCTGAAAGCGAGGCCTGCTCTTGGCCCACGGACTTCTGTCAACACCCACACCGCCGCCGCTGACGACGACAAAAGATGTACCTCCAGCCAGGCGACCAGCCACAATCCAACAACGTGCCACTCAGCAGATGGGAAAACATCCCAGCAACTGGAGAGGAATTTCCTTTGAGGACGGAACAAGATGCATAATTACGCACAACCGCGTACAGCAACAAGCACGGAAGATTTGTAGCCAACACCCCCACAATGATGCAGCCCGTGGATCCGACAACAGCTGAAGGCATTGGAACTCTTGAATGCTCGTGACGGTCGGTGGCGGTCGACAGGGCAGCCGTACACGAGTTTTACCGATAGGAATCGTCGTTACGGCGTGCCCACGATGAATTGACGGCCGTCTCTTGCTCGGCGTGGGGGGGGGGGCTCATTCAAACGGGCCGACAACAAAAGGGGAGGGGAGGGGGTAGCAGGGGAGGTAGTAGTGGAAAGCGGACCAGTCAAACACCGCGAGCGAGAACAACGCGCAGACGGGATGCATCGAGCGTCAACGCCAGGAAACGAGCGGAAGAACGACGCCACCGCCGGCATCGCCGCCGACGCCGCCACCGCAGAGCTGAAAGGGAATGCGGTTGCGGCGAATGTGCTCACTGGAGCGTGCGCAGGCTAAAAGAAAGCGGCACGGCGTGATTCGCAGTGGGATAGGCACGGCAGCCTGCACAGCGCTGTGCATTTATCGGGCACGTCGGAGGAAAGAGGTGAGGGGGGGAAGGAAAAAAATATAAAACTCTACATGAGCTGCAGTAATTGGGCAGTAATGATCTAACAGTGTCTTGCATTCACTTCAAAACACTTCCCAACCCCCCCCTAACCCTCCCCCCAACCCCGCCCCCTCGAACACAAAATGCCGTGCTTGGTGGTACGCTATGCGAGCCTCTTGGTCGGACAAATTTCCTCCCTCTGCCGCGCATTTTTTTTTGTTCTCAGCAGTCGGCCGCCATCATCCTGTGCACGGAAGGGCGAGTAAAACCGTGGTGGGTACAACCGTGGGCAAGTAAAACCGAGGCGAGGTCGGTTAAACGCGTGGAAGCACTGACGTAATTAAAATACGAGCTACTCTAACAATTGCGTACATTATCATTTGTCACAAGTGGCTTACTTTGAACTTAATTTGAAGTTAAACTCGGGAAATTATAGCGTCACGTTTTTTTTTGTCGGCAGCAAACACTTATAGAAGCAAATTTGTCGAGATCCAGTGGTCATCCCTAATTGGCAACCACCAACCACGCCCCCCTCTCCCCCCACCCCACCCCCACAAACGTACAACCAGCTCATGTGAAAATAGAGAAGGGGCAAGGGGGGGGGTCAGTGGGTGCCTCCGTGTTAGCTACGCGCATCGCGTTTTAACAAACGCGGATTACGTGCGCGACCGAACGACGCGCACAGATAAGGGGCGATCGTTCCCCCCCACCCACCCACCCACCCACCCCTCCCCTCCATTTGCACTTCTCCCCAGGGGAGACGCGTTGCCCGCAATGCAGAGGGGAGGACGGAGAAGCGTTCTCCGTCGCGCGCTCGACTTTGTTCCCTGTCGCGTGTCGGCCCTCGGCGGTGTTTCCCGGCCCCTTCCCCCCCTGGAAGGCCTCGGGTGTCGCGGCCGTCAGGGCAGAAGAAGAAAGCCCCGGTGGCGGTGGCGGTGGGGGGCTGACAGGGAGAGGGAGAGAGAGGGGGGGGACTAGAACTCATCGTGCCGCGTCAGGGCCTCGCCAAAGTTGGTCGCTTGGCTTCCCACGAAGAGGTCGTGCTTGTCCAGGATCTCCTCCTTGCTCAGCTTGCCGTCCTGAGCATAGCGCAGCAACAAAAACAAAGATTCCACCCCGATTAGCACGGTTGGCTACGTAAAGCGCAAAATAAGTTTAACATATATACATACAATACAGGACAAGTGCTGTTAACGAGCACCTACAAAGGCCGGCACGGCACACAAACGGGCTGCTGACCAGCACCGTGCCCGGCAGCCTTCGTTTCCCGAGTGCCGATGTTTACACATTGCACCAGGTACTCGTTTAAGGCTGAGACAGCCTAGGCGAGGCCCATGACTGCTTCAGATATTCCTAACCAATGGTGGGCTGTGAGCGGGAATGGAACCTCGGGGTCGCCGGGTTTATAACCACTGTACCGCCGCCCATAATAACACCACAGACACACTCGCCCCCAACATGGAATACACACTCGGTTCATACACTACACTTGTAGCACCTAACATGCCACAATATAGTAAAACACATCTCTCACGGCACACGCACAAATCCCACCACCGCTCCCACACACCACACCGCAGATTGGTACGGGGGGACAAGAGAACGCTCCAACGGCCGCTCGTTTGCACCGATCGGGTTTTCGCGAACCCGGCGGGTTGTCAAGGTGACGTGGAGGTGTCACCTTGTCGCTGTCCGACTCGTAGACGAGGTGGCGGGCCTCTGCCTCCGCGTGGTCGTAGTCCGAGGGCAGGATCCAGGCCATCGTCTCCTCCTTGTCCATCTTGCCATCCTTGTTGGTGTCGCGGAAGTCCGTGAACTGCTGTCGCTCAGTCTTCACCCACTCGGGTTCCTCGCTCTCCCCGGCCTGGTTGTACATGTCCCCTGTGGGAGGGGGCAGAGGTGCGCAGAGGTGGTAAGGTGGAGCTGGTCAGCGCTAACATGGTGGATGCAACATTGGGTCAAGTGCTTCCAACAAGATGCTTGCGGTGATGCAGGATTTTGCGTGAGGGTTAGGGTAAAGCTTACAAATAGTACTTGACAATCTTGTATACGTATATAAACGTAACAAGACAAAGATCCCCTCTACAACCGTTAACAGACTGTTGTGGCGAGTGCTGTTAAGCGAGCACCTACGGAGGGCAGCACGGCCCACGAGGGGATGGGTGGCCAGCACCAGACACAGGATTTATATAACATCTGAATTCAATCGAACCTCAAGATGCTGTAGCGAATCAGTGGACATTCAAAGAGAGGGGTAGTCAGTCATGTCTTAAGCCTGCACCTGGACAGGGCCGAGGAGTCGACAGTAAATGTGTTTAAGTTTCATGGGAAGAGATTAAAAGACAAATAAAAGTTGAAAACAGATCCCAATCAGTGCTGCTTTAGGTTAATGTGGCTATTGCTGGCAGCATCTTCATTGCCATCCCCATTACATGTTTGTGTTTGGTTTGTTGTCCTTCCCCCGCACCTCCGATTAGCACGGCTGGCCTACATACGGTGCGAAATAAGTTCAACATACATACAAATATACATGCGTCACATCATCTTCAATGCACTTGATTTCATCAGAGTTTATAAGAGAGTTGAGCATGGTTAACCTCAGGATGACACTCCCTCAGAACACCTTTGGCTGTGAGGTGGCCAAGAGATGGCTCACAGCTTCGTATTGAATCCATAGCTGTGTGAAGCATTCAGTGCAATTTCCCAAAGTCGGCGTGGGGTTATTTTTGTTCCCTCCAACACACACTTAATGCGCAGCGAAGTATTTCTATAACAAAGTTTTAGTTTTTTTTGGGTTAGATGGCATAAACATGCGTTGCTAAACCTGTCACCACCCGAAACGGCCAATTAGTAAGGAGTGTCAAGTAAACAAAACGTGGCAATTAAGTTACTAGTTCGGCGCACGGGTGTGTTGGAGATTGAACCTACAGCATTTACAATTCGAGTAGTGTGCTGCTCCGCTGGCGATTACGCGATCTAATCCGAAATAAAAAAGAAAAACTTTATTGTGGTAGCCTACGTGTTAAACCGATCAATGTCTTTATGAGCCACCTGCACACAAAGTCATGTTTACAACAGGATTCTGAGGCCTTCCCGGTATTGCCAACAGCCCTCCCCCCAAGGTGCCTTTCAAAGGCCGGTGCTTTTCCGAGTAAGCCCCAGGGGGCTTACCGATGTACTCGTTCAGATCAATGAAGCCATCTCCGTTCTTGTCAATGTCTTCCATGGTTTCCTGAAAGAGATGGAAATGTGCCTGCTTGAGAACAAAAGACGATCAACAACAAAACACACGAACCAGAGCACCGCAGCCCGTCAGGAATTTCCACCGCAGGCATTTCCTGCAAAGGATTGCCACGAGGCAATTTGCCAAACATAGCACGGCTTAATTTCACTCCTCCTCCCCACCTGATAGTTGCTGCTGCTAGTCAGCAGGGCTTAATAAACCGAGTTTAACACATTGGCTTTCGTGACCAATATCATCCATAATACATGTTTTGGCTCTCCAACACATCGGCATGCTGTACTAGTAACGAACTGGCATGTTCTGTTTACGTGACAAACCTTACTAATTGGCTGTGTCGGGTGGTGGCGGGTTTAACGACATATATTTACGCGATCTAACTCAAAAAACAACCTGTATTATGTTTAATAAACTGTTCCGTATCGTAGTTGGCAACGTTCTAAATCAGATGAAGAATGGATGCCTTTAACGTTTTTGGCAGGCAAACACATGTACACCGTTATCAACACGACTGTCATTTGCCCATAAAAGGCAGTGTTTTTGTCGGTACGTTATTCGTGCCAGGACAGATTCACTCTGAGGCCACGTGAAGTGTGGAGGCACGGGACCGACCCAGGTGTCATGGGTTAAATGACCGAGACGATTAGCAGACACTACCTGCGAGGCCGCCCACTGTGCTACATTGCCGAGCGGGAATCGAACTCGGGCCGCCGGATTCGTAGGCGCAGCGCGTTAACCGCACACGCACACACGTGTGGGCACGAGCCCAGACGTACGGTGACGATGATGTCCTTCATGTGCTCAAACTCCTCGGGATGCAGGAAGGCGGTGAACTCCTCCTTGGAGGCTTGCCCGTCACCGTCCACGTCGGCCGCCTTGAACCTGCGCTCGTCGCGCCCCAGCATCTGCTTGTAGTTGAAGCCGTCCTCCTCGCCGCCCTGCGCCTCCTCTGGTGTCACGCACACGACGGCAACGGCGGAGAGAATCACCGGTGCCGACTAAAAGCACTCAATTCAGGATTACGTGCAGCAATGTGTGTACGACCCAGCCTCAGATGAGTACGTGGCGGCGAGGTGTGTAAACATAGCCACTGGGGGAGACAAAGGCGGACGAGCATGGCGCTGGGCACTCACCCATCCCCGTGCCGGCCTGTATAAGTCCTGCTCGCTTACAGCACTTGCCCCAACAGGCTCTTAAGGCTAAACGGGGGTTCTTTGTATGTATGTTGAACTTCTTTCACGCTATACGTAGGAAAACCGCGCTCATGGGAAGTGCGGGGGGGAAGGACAATAAATTAAACACAAAATGCAATTCTAAAGAAACCAGTTTTCAATCTGGATTTAAAAGTGCATAGTTCCAGTGGCTTCCCAATAAAATCAGCGGCTTCCACATAAAAGCGATCACCGGCCCCTAACTTGCAGGCCAGTCTTGAGTCACCTTGTTCTGCACGGGGACAGCTTCCCCTGGGGGGTGGCCCTTCGAACGTTTGAGATGAGATGTGACTACGAGGTGCTTTGAGTTGCCAAGGCATTTAAGCGCCACAAGCGGAAAAGATTTGGTTCATAATATAAAGGGGGGGGGGGGAAGAATGGAAACTGCCGTGGTACGCGTGGGCACGTCAAAAGAATGCCATCTAACCAGACTTGAGTAAAAGCAATGACAATCACAGTTGCTGGCAACAAAGTCAGAAGGAAGTCCACGGAAAAGGTGAACCTGAAGGCATTGTTCTGAAGACACTGGGAAGAAGAGGTTCTGACGTGGACGCAAAACTTCTTCTGTCGTATGGCTGCTGATGTAGACGCAAGCAACAGCTACAATTTCACAGTCAGGTGGTCAAGCCGGGGAACTGCGCGAGCAGGTGCACAGTCGCATAGGGGATTCAAACCGATATTTTAAATTCTCAGAACTGGAATTTTGCCATAATTAAATCGCAGAATCAATAATAACGCGTTTTTCTTTTTAGTTACCAATCTTTGGTTACGTTACAGAGCCGAGAGAGTTCCGGACCAACATTTTCTTTCTCTAAAACGCACGACAGTGGAATATAATTGCAGCTCAAAAAATAAATAAAACCCCACAGCTCTCCACATTCCTCAGCGCAACGCTAACGCTGTGCGCCAGAAGCTAAAACATCCCGCGCGATGGGTGGAAACGCCAAGCCTTCTCCATCCAATCACCACCACCACCTCTCCAGCGACTACATTTACATTTATAAAGGCACGGGACCAACACACATGACTCACGGTAGGATATCTTCCAGCACAGACTCCCCCCCCCCCCGACCACCTTTCTGACAAAAGCATGATGGCAATTGCTCAGTCTCCCTCAACATCCTGAAATAAATCATCTTTAGAAAACTACGGAACAGACTCATTGCAGACAACTCGACTAAACCAGATGTAGGCTTCCGGACAAATAACACGGAATGGTTTTGTTTTGTTGACACAAAATCTTCTCAATGAAAAAAAAATCGCTTGTGCAACGCAGCGACTGCCCCGCTCCCATACGCAATGTCCCTTTAATTAACAACAGCCTCCGCAGGGCCTTCTGTGGGCGTGTGAAGTAAACATCGTTCTTAATTCATCCAGATGGGCAAGTGATGAGTCGATCGGGGAGGGAGGGGGGCGCTGAAATGTTGAATAAAGAATGAGATGCTCAAGCCAAACCAATAACAAAAAAATCTCTGTAGAAGACACCTCTATCAGGAGTCCAGTTAAGACAGAGGAAACGAACAAACGCGGTAAGCGAGAGTACGCCGACGTGTCAGGAGGGACTAACTTAAAGGCTTAGAGAGGGGCGAGGCAACGATTCGGGGTTCGAAACCCAGTTCCAAACGCCTTTCGTAAAATAAAAAAAACATTTCCTCAACTTTCAGCGAGTGTCGATGATCTCGGCCCCAATCGCCAATAACTGCACGAAAAGAATTCCACGGTTGGGAATTAACGACAATCTATTCCACAAACGAGCAGGTAGTGCAGCGGTGACAAGGCAGGTAACAATGGATGGATTCAAATAAATTCTTCCTCCGCCGACGACGATGCACGCATCTCAATATGCGTGTAAGGCGGCATTCATTTTCAATTAATATTACGTGGCGGTTTATTTCACGTCAAAAACCCTGCAGCCGCCGAAGATTCTACACGCACCACAGACGGCAACAACAGAATCCATTCTTTAATCCAATCGCTGCCTACAATCTTGACAATTCACGATATTGTGGTGGTGGTGGGCAAATCAATGACATGCCTAGTGACAGCTAAGGTTTCGGTTTACCATTGCACAATAGCGCGCGCATGCATGCCGCCCCTGCCCCAATGCCACAAGGACAGACCGTCCGAATGTAACGACCCAACGTGTGTCAAAGCACTTAACTGTTTCGCCAAATGCAGCGAGGAATTTTGGCCACGTACTAATCACAGTGCAGCCGCTGGAGGACAATTATCTTTTACACAAAAGCGGGAGATACTTAAATTAGATAGCTTGGAATAACCGACGCCGCAAAACGATTTTTAATTAATGCTGCTCAGAGATTCGCAATTTCAGCCTAACACGCATACTAACGAGCAAGTTCATGAATCGCTTTGTGCTTAGCAAGGACAGCGGAGCACACACGTGACCACCTAGGTACAAACCAAACAAACAAACTGCGTTTGGCAGTGGGTGCACAAAGCACACGCAACAAAAATAACTATTTTTCCTTTTAAGGCCGTGGTCTTGACAAATGTGTTGATTTATTTGTTAGCTGAGCAAGTACAAACCATAGGACTAACGGCAATTAAAACAAAACATCTCAAGAGAACAAGAGAACGGCTTTGGAATTTGTTTCAGGAGAGGCTGAAGAGTGCGGCAATCGTGGTGGTGACGGCAGTGGCGGTAGCGGCAGGAACACGTGTCGTCTGCTTTCTGCCATTAATGCATTCCTTCTGAGACCGGACCGACAGCTTGACGTGCAAGCGCGATTGGCGCTATAACCGGCACTGACCGGGGCCCCGTAAGCGGGTGGCACTGCGAGCGGCAAGCAAGCCAGCAAGCTGGGACTTGTGTGTTCAACACGTACGCTTTCATGACCGAAACCGGGCAGACTTCTTCACAATTCTGGAAAATCGCCTGAAGCTGGTTGCAATCACCAGAGAAACGTCCTACTCAAGTTGTAAATGTTGTGGGTTTACTCTCCAACACACCGGTGTGCTGGAGTCGTAACTAATTGGCGCATTTTGTTTTCCATGATACACCTGTGTTGGGTGGTGGCGGGTATAACGACATTTATATTTGCACGACCTCACCCAAAAAACCTTCATCGTGGAGATAACAGTCAGCGGCAAGGGTGCTCAGCAATTCAACAAAATGCAAAATAGGTCATCAGTGGAGGCCCGAGAGGTATTTTTAAACACGAGCCAAACATAGCGCACGACACGCAAGAACGAGGCAAGCGATGTTTCCGACCCCTCTCCCCACCACCTACTGGATGAATTGTCGCCACTCAAGAGTAACGGTTTCCCATCAATTCTTCTGTTGTTGGACATTCCAGCGCACGTGGATTCTAAATTAGTTGGCGTGCTATGGTTTCTTGGAAAGAAACATTCATTGTATCGATTTACCGATCAAAATTGAGTCTTACGTTCGTGATTTATCGGAGGCTGAGGGGGTGAGCTGAAAGAATGTGGTGGAACGAAATACGAGGTCGGTGGATGTGGCTTGGGAATAGGCACGGAACAGAAATACACGAACAAAGCAGATCCGAGCAGCTGACCCCCATGCAACGAGACCTTTTGGCTTAGAAGCAAACGATGCCAAGCGCTGGTTGCAAGTTAGTGAGCGATGGAGCATGTCAGTGTTAACTCCCTCGCCTGGTATACATGAGGCCGTGGATTTAATCCAGACCCTGACACATGTAAATTCGGAGTTTTCACGTTCTCCCCATGGTCGTGTGGATTTTTCCCTGGGTCCTCCGATTTTTCCCTCCACGTTTAGAATCAGCGTGCGTTTAGAGTATTTGGCTGTAGTAAATTTCCACATAAGCCACTTCGTTGAGCTATCATTTGTGAAAAGGTCGCTTCTGAAAAACAGCTATATAGTGGATCTTACCTGGTCAAATAAAATGAGTTTAGGTTTAGTTTAGATTGAGCCAGTGCGTGCGTGAGCAACCGAGCGAGCAAATGCTGAATGCGTGCGTAAGCAACCGTGCGATTGGAGATGTGCATAAGTGAGCGACCGAGCCAGCAATTGCTGAATGCGTGCGTGCGTGAGCAACCGAGTGACTGAATGTGTGCGTGAGTGAGCGACCGATTGAGTGAGCGAGTGAGCGACTGCTGAATGCGTGCATGAGCGACCCAGCGACTGAATTCGTGCATGAGTGAGCGAGTGAACGAATGCGACCACGAGTGAGCGCTCGAGTGAGCGGTGCGAGCGCCGCACCGGCGAGGAAACCGTAGGTGGCGTTGCGGTACTCCTCCCACGACACGGAGCCGTCGCCATCGATGTCATGGCCTGTCCACTGGCGGTCGACATCCTCATACACCCAGCGCCGCTGCGTGTGCTTGATCCACATCGTCATCTCGTCCTGCGTCACCAGCCCATCGCCGTCGCTGTCGATCTTCTCCACTATTTTCCTACGGGAGGGCGGGGCAAAAGGAACAACCCGGGTGTGAAAAATGTACAAAAACCGTGCATACGCATGGGATTTAATAGAATGCTTTCAAACGTGTTTGCTCTCTGGGGTTGTTTCACCCAGCGATAACAGTGATTGGTTCTCAAAGCAGCACAACGAGATGATGTCACATGCAGCGTGCGGTCGCGCGATGACGGCTCGTGTAAATGACATACTAACCTTGTCTGCCTTGTTTATCGTTGTCAAGTTTTGGGCAACCCTTTGGTCAATTGGCCAATTTTCTGTGGGGTAAATCCCAAATGGCAACAACTTTGCAATGCAATTTCCTTCATAATGGATAAACTTTGAGAGTTATCGTGCCCTCACTACAGAAACACAGGCAGAACCTAAGGTGTTCACCCCTGCCACGTATACGTACAGAATGAGGGCCTCCCCACGCCAATTTGGGTCGTGGAGGTTATTTGACCATACTTCACCACGCTGGTCAGAGCAGATTGTCGAATGCAGGGAACATGGACCCAGGAGCATAGAACAGTACAGGTTTGCTGCAGTGCCCTTTTGCTGCTCCACTGCCTTATGAAAACCTTAATATGCATGTAGGTCACCCGTTCAAGCACTATCCAGACTCCATCCTGCTTAGCTTGAGACCCGAAGCTATTGGGGCACATTTCTGGTGATTTGGTCATAGGCGCATTATTCATAGCAAGAGGAACATATGGTCGCATCAGCTGCCACACAACGGGCAAAAATAACTCTGCTCATGTGAGCCATGACGAGCGAAACGCCCGGCACTGAACATTGAAGGAGGTCCTGAGGTGACGGCTCCAAAAGAGTAAAGCTAACTACACTCAGGGGCTTTTTTCCACACACGGCAGTTTATACAATATGCAAATTTATATAATGTTTAAACACGGCTACATCTCAAGTCGTAGGTGGAGGAACGGAGGTCTTGAGCCCAGGTTCTTGAACATCTGAAGTCAACAGCACGTACGATGGAGAATAAGCAATCTCCCCCCTGATCAACAGTTGACCGCGAGCTTCGGTCGAAAGGCTTGGTTGCTGGAGCACAGCGAGATGAGAGGCGGCGAGTATTGGGAGTGCGTAGAGGGGAAGTAGGGCGAGCCGAGAGTGAAGGAGCAGAGGGCAGGGGCAAAGTCCGCACAGTACGACTCTTTTGACCATCACACACTAGCAAAAATAAACTATCTACTACTTGTTCAAGTGCGCTGCAAGTTGAAATGTTTTAAGAAATACTATGCTTCAACCGGGTGTTATAATAACGGTTTAGCTACTTTGAGGGTTTCTTTACAGCTTAGTCAAAAAAGTGGCTTGTTGCAGGTAGGACGAGTTTAAACGAACAAACTTCGTCAACGACAGCTGTTCTCTGTCAAGTTCACATGTTTAGACTGAACCAAAAAAAGTAGCGCCGCGACGCCTAGCATTTTCACTACAGGGCAAATCTTCGGTCCTCATGGAATATCGTTTCTCTTTTCCAAAAAACGAATTCTCACACTTATATTCCCACCCGTGCCATCGACGTCGCGTTCTTACGAGATGAACACGCTTCCAGATGAAGCTATCACATTAAGTGAGTGTAAACATCACGTCCCGCCAGAAACGGGCCCCGGAAAATTCCTTGATAGAATACTTCAGGTTCGTGTTTTTTTGACGTTAGGTAACAGGCACATAACCGAGCATCAATTAATCAATTAAAATCGATTCTCACATTCACGATAAGTGCCTCCAATTGTGCACGTAAGAATAAAATATTGAATCTGTATTTAGGGGGTCAAAGTAGTTTATGTAGCTACCAGAATCGCTATATTTACCAATGTCAATCAATTGAGGATTGAAGACCTCCTGTGCCATGTTGGTCGTAGGGGTGGTTTCACCACATTGTGTAAAAAAACTACGATGACATTACACGTAATGGTATCATCACGTTTAATGCGAAGGCTAACCATTTTAGTGCTGTTTTTTTATCACCATGTTGCGGGAAGTTTTCTAGGCTAAGTGCCGAATATCAACATAACCTTATCCCAGAATTTCCTAAATTTACGGGCCATCTTTACGAGAGCTATGGCCAACATACATACCGAGCTAATGTATGCTAAGCTTAGTCCGAAACATGAATAATATCCCCGAATCTAATTGCAACCCTCTCTAATTGTGACCATCAATAAAATATCATGCAGGGATGGCTAATAAATAGTTCCAGGTCACGCATTACCTCCCGGTGTCACCTCAAGAGAGGCACGCGGTTTCTCAATGCCGAAGTGAGCAGCTGCTACTTCTAGCTCAAGTAGCGTCTCTTCTCTCTCTGGCTCCCTCGCGAGCCTCGACTGACTCACCCGAGGCGCTCCTTGCTCTCCTCGGGCGAGAGCTGATCGAAGGTTTTGGCCGTCTCGGCGCCCAGGAAGGCCTCGTGGTCGTAGTCGAAGCTCTGCTCGTCGTCGTGCTTCTTCTCGCTGAGCGGCTCGTCAGGGTGCACGCGGTTCTTCTTCTCCGCCGTGGGCTTGGCCAGCGCCAGGCACGCGCACAGCGCCACAAATGCCACCTTCTGCCAACCGCACGCCATGGCTCGCCGATTTGCCTACCCTGCTATTGGAAATCCTGGAACAAAAAAAAAACACAACAAAAAATGATCATTGTGCATATATCTTAGAGATAAGGAGATGACACAGAAATTACTTCAAAAGCATAGTTTGTGAAGTCACCATATCTAGGGTTGTTGTTGGATACAAAGTAGTACGATTGTTGTTGCAACAGTTCCGAATGGATGTCTTTGTCTCTTATGCCAATAACATCATTGGAAATAATTTCGGTGGAAAAAAATGCAGACCTCTTTTAAAATAAACTTTAAAAAACAAAACACAGATATGTTTTTCCACCCAATCGTTATTCCAGTTGTCTTTTCAGGATCTTGTCATCAGACCATTAACTCACTAAACTTGTGAACCTAGGTTAATCAGGCAGCTGCCCAGGTTTGTGGCCAAGATATCAAAAGTGCCAGCTCAGCACTCTGACTTTTGACCCACTTGGCCACATCTCATAGCTGTAACTTTCATTACTTGGTGTTTTAAAGACTTCTGCTTGCCCCGTTGAAATTATGTTTTACTTTCTTCAGTTGTACTTGTCATTTTTTTTAAACTTAATTTTTTTGAGTGTAACTAATGCTTTGGGGATGAAATGTACCAAGTTTTATTTCATTATTCAATGATCAAGTTTTTAATTGGCCGAGGTCACCGAGTAAAAGCTTTCAGGCTACATTTTATCTTAGCTCTTAAAACTTGATGCTGAACTCGTATATGCCAGTCCCATCAGCAGTGGGAGCCACCCACACTTGATTCATTTCAGTAATTGCTGTGGGATACAGGTAACTTTAAAGTTTGAATAAATCACAATACAGGTTATAAACTCTCTACAACCACTGTGTATAGGTTTGGTATTACATGAACTATAAAGGTTGCCAAGAGATGACTGTAAAGCAATGCAATCTTAAATCCATCTGTGTGAAGATTTCAACATTGCTCACATTCGTGGCCTGCACCCCCTTAACCTGGCACAAGTTGCCAACGGTGGCTCAAGTCACGAGCGGTCAGGCGTAGATAATCGGCCATTAGTGGCAGGAAATTTCTCAACGGTGGAAAGATTGCCGTGCTGACGGGAACTCAAATCTTACGAAAAACGTCCCAAGTTCCCTTCTAATCCGGGGGGCACATTAAAGTTCAAACACACTATCGGTTGGAATACAAAACTTATAAAGTACCCACTTAACCCAAAATCTGTTAACCCGGGATGTCAAACGTGCAACAGCTAATGAGAGTTTTAGCGAGATGCTGGGGAGATGTTAAGTGTCAACTACCTCGCCTGGTGAACGCGAGGTCGTAGGTTCGTTCCCGACCGACCCTGACCGCTCGCTCTTTATTTGGATTTTTCTTTTTCCGGTGGGGGCCCCCCCCCCTTTCCCCCCCCCCCCCCACATTTTTTATCGACATACGTTTTAGAATATTTGGCTGCGAAGAATTTCCATATGATGATAAGCCACTTCGTTGGGCTATTATTTGTGGCCAGGTCGCTTCTGAAAAAGAGCTACATAGCTCAGTGGGCCTTACCTGGTAAAATAAAATAAAAGTTTTAGTTATAGAGTTTGGAGATAGGTGGCGATGTGATGGCTCTTGGAATCAATGGCATTGGCCATTATGTTTTGACTGTTTTACTTAGATTTAAACTCTGTTAACCTGAAACGCAGTCAATCCCAAAAACATGCGACTTCCAACTTTGAATACCAAACGATCAAACCACAAACCAACGAAGCCTTTGCAATGGAATGTACTCCTACCTCTCAAATCAATTACCCCCCATCCCTGACCTATTAAATCACAACCCATGCCCTTATAACACCTAAAATAACCCGTATCGCTGATCAAACCCTTTATAACCCCCCCCCATGACCTGACATTTGTTTCAAAACACTCGACAAATAACCCCAATTATCTCAAACCTCTGACCCAATAGAGCCACAACTGCTGACCCCCAGACCCTGTCGTTAACATCCAACAACAACAACAACAAAATCCTAAAATGCCGCTCCTTCTTATCGCCATTACCAGGCCAGGGCCCGGCAAGCGACCCGCGGCATCTCACGGTCCGTGCGTGTCGCGACTCCCGCGAGCGACCAAACCCGCAAAAAAACACACAACCAAGTCGGCTAGCCAGCGAGACTAACAACAAAGAGACTAACACGGCGTTGGCCAGATTTTTTTGTAAAAAAGAAAAAACATCGACCAAACCAGACAAGACTCGTTACATTTAAGACGAGATACCGGTGTCGGAGGTCAGAGGTCAACCGAACACAGACACACAAGATGCAGGCATTACATCCAACAACTCATCAGCCAGGTCCGCAGCAACAACAGCAACAACGACGCTGGAAGGTTGAAGCGCGAATTGAATCTTACGCGAATATATTGAAGACGAAGCTGCCGCTGCTGATGGAGGTGCTGGTGCTGCTGGTGGTGATGGGAGCCGCTACAGCGCCCGCCCGTTACCTCAACCCCACCCACCCCACCCCTCACCCTCCCCTCACCCGCCAATCACACGACGCGAAGCTCGCGGTGCCGTCGCCCCGAGCGACAGAGCCGTGCCTCCTGATTGGACGCTGCAGGCTCCGCGAAGGAGGTTCGGGGGCGGGGCGCGCGGCGCTTCCGATTGGGGAGAGCCCCCCCCGCCACGTGGCGGTTTCCGTCCCAGACGGCGCGACTTGATTGGTCGGCATCGGTCACGCGGGCGCCCCCCGCGGGAGAAGAGGGGGGGGTCCAGCTGACCAATGAGCGGGCGGCAGCGCGTGCCTTGCGCCGGTTGGTCGAGACGCGTTTTCCCGCCAACGTGGCAGACGAGGGAGGGAGGGGGCGGTAACGGGGGGGGGGGGGCCAAAAATTGAGTTCAATTGCAAATCCCTTGTGATGTTTGTCAAATATTAAACATTGCTCTAACACGATTATAAACGGTGGAATTTTACCAAAAATTATCGAATATGATGGCATTCGATTTAAAGCTTTCGTAACTGCAGGGATTCATCTTCTTGGTTCTTTCGGCAAAGTCACGTAGAAGGGAAATAATAAAATAATAAAAATAAAACAATTAAATAATTCCCTTCAACGTGACTTTACCGAAAGAACCAAGAAGATGGCATTCACTGGAGATTAATTGTTTAACTCATGATAATGGTTATGATGATGACGTTTAATTGACATTTCTCTCATGATCACAAGCAAGGATGTTTTTTATTTGACACTTTTCAGAATCGATTTTAACTTGAGATGCCCTCATTAGCAATGCATTCTAGCTGACACTTGGCTCATAACTCTAAATAAACACCCCTCATCAATGTTTTCCCATTCACGTTGCTTACCTTACATTATATCGTATTTAATCTTTAATGATGTGCCTTATGTTATTCAAGTTTACCTCTTGCAAGAGACGTGGTAACTGCCTTTATTTATAAAGTCCAAAAGAGTTCCCCCTTTAGCATAAACACTGCAGTGCACTTTAAGGATTTACCCTCCCCTTATTCTGAATTTAGCAATACATAAACTATTTTATACGTTACAGATTATAACATTAAATAACATCATAATATTCTTTGGTTCTTTCGGTTAAGTCACGTCTAAAGATAAAATAGACGTGACTTAACCGAAAGAACCAAATAATAATTCCTGCAGTCACGAAAGCTCCAAAATTAAAACATCATAATAATGTGGTCTGGGTGGTGGGGGGGGGCTCTGGTTTCCCGCCAAATTTCGCGGTGACGCGCGGGCATTTAAAGCGATGGAGGGCGTCAAGCGGACAAACGTAACTCAGTCGTTGATTTAATTACATTTTCTTTATAAAATACGTATAATCTTTTCCTGACATTTACAACCTACGTTAACTGCTTCACTTCAGCACAGCTGTGTACAATATCTTAAGGAAAATTATGCACATGCAACACACTGCGGTACTGTGAATGCAGTAGAACTAGCTGATGATATTTTCCTGAACGTTGCAAAATAGTTTGAAATTAGATGAATTTGAGGTTTTTTGTTGTTGCGTTTTAAGTTATTATTAACTCCGGTCTTTATGAGATAAAAAAAAACAAAGTTTCACCGTTCAGGGTGACGAATGTATAATGAAGCAGTGATTTAATTGCATTCTTAGCCCCAGTAAACAGTAAAACTTTAGTAAAACTTTATCACAATTTTAGTAAATTATCTCAAAGATTTTTTTTACCGTCCCGTTATCCTAAATAACACAAAAAGCGGCGGTATTTTATGACAATAATACTGATGTATAAGTTATACATTGTGTCAGTCCTCCCTTTCCCTCACCTTCCCTCATCTATGAGGGCATTATTGTATTAATTACACTGGTCAACACACTTTTTCTGGCATAAGGTATTCCCACGGTAATTTTGGGGTGCTGATTCCAAATCTGGCATCAGTTTTTGTCTATCACATCAGGTTTTTGAGATATCAAATATTGCATTTTTAATAAAAACTGCAGAAGAAAAATATTAAATAAATGTGGATATCTACATAAAATGATATTATAAACACACTATCCTAAAAATGCAGCACCATATTTTAACACTAAAGCAGTCACTGACTCGCAACAACTTGCAATCATAAGAGACAGAGTTAATTTCGGGTAAAATCAATGAACATGGGGTATGCCGATAGCATAAAAATGAAATGTGATAGAGCAAATCTGAGATCAGATTTTGAATCAGCACCCTGAAATTAGTCTAAAACAACTGCAAAGTCCAGGCCATAATTTTTTTTTGTTGACCAGTGTTATTGTATTCTATTAAATACCACTTGGCAGGAACAATTGTTCCGTATGTTGAACTTCTTTCGCACCGTACATATCAGTTGCTAGATCTGGCACGAGAGAAGATTTTGTGCCTCAATTTCATTGACCGTGATGACCTCTTGACCTTTGTTTCCCCCTATTTCAATATTTTGCATAATTGAGGTGATTTTTGTAAACTAAGCCATTCCTTCTAGATTTGAAGCTTTCGTGACTGCAAGGATTCATACTCTAAGGTTTTTTCGGTAAAGTCACGTAGGTAAAAAATAAATAAATTTAAATTTATAAAAGTTAAATAAAAAGTCGTGATTTTTATTTTATTTTAATTAATTTTAATTTAATTTATTTTTTACCTACGTGACTTTACCAAAAAAACCTAAGAGTATACGCCATTCCTATTGTGAGCAAAGATTATTTGCAATTCAACAATTGTTTGTCTTGGTCGTTTGTATCGAGTGAGTATGACTGAACAGAAAGTTGAAACTTATAAAGAGCATTTTAAAGGCGCTAAAAAGCGTGCAAAGAGATATGTAAGAGATACTTTGAACGGCACTGAGAGTCAGAAATGAGAACAGATTGATCAGAGATGTTTACTGTTCAAGGAGAATCAGTGGAATTGGGCAGGACACGTTGCCGAGAAGGGAATGGCAGTCAAAGGAGAAAACGTGACAAACCAATTCACTCCTTTCGTACACATACAGGCCTTGCCATGAGGCATCTGAGCTGACTATGGGGGTGACCATCACGGAGATGGAGTTATGATTTCAGTTCATGTGCAGGAGCAGCATAGGTTGTCTAAACGCGGACTCGCGAGTGATGATAGTGGCACGCGGCAGTGGATTGACGAAAATTTGCTGCCGATGATGTCGATAACTTACAAGACATGATATGCAAACATGACTCCTTGTAAAAAAGGTGTCAGTTTTGTTGCCAGATAAAAGGGTAAAAAAAATAATTATCATATTTTTCTACTGGCAAATGAGGTTCCAATGGTGTAAATGCTTACCCCGAGCTCTCATACTCTTATGGTGCATTGTCTTTGAGTTGTACGCCTTTTGGCGTCATCTGGTCCAACACCATGTGAGACTAGGCTCTAAGGAAAGCTGTTTCGGGTGTGGACCAATCAACTTCAAGGACAGTGCATACATTATCAGAGTTATGTTTTTTGTTTGCATTACGACTGCAGGTATTGTGGTCAATGCAAACATGACTCCTTGTAAAAAAGGTGTCAATTTTGTTGCCAGATAAAAGGGTAAAAAAACAATTATCAGATTTTTCTACTGGCAAATTAGGTTCCAATGGTGTAAAAACTTACAAGACGCCGATGTGTTTCTGTTTTCGTGTGCTACGCTTTTCAACAGGCGGTGAACAAGGTGAGCTGTGCGCTGAACGGAGACTGCAAAAAGAGCCGGAGCAGTAGCCGGTTGCAGGAAAAGAGAAATGCCCTGGCTGAAGCTAATCTTGGCCCACTGCTCGGCCCCATTGGAACCCTGTGCATTCTACCCACAGAAATGCTGCACAAAGTCTTCAGCTACCTACAAGGTAAACTGTGATATCCTCTTCATTTGTCACCACACGATCATCTTTGGAGTGCATTATTTGGAGGCAATTTTCTTCCTATTATCTGCAGGTAAGGGTCACCTGCAACTGATCTTCCAGAAGCATTAAAAACAATGTCCAAGCCTTGCCTATGATCAAACCACGCGGAATGCACCCGCAAGCTAAGCAGGTTTTTAAGCCTGGATAATTCTTGGATGGGTGACCGCTATCCTTAAAACCAGGTGTCGTAGACTGCTGCGAGGCTACGTGGGAAGCAGTGCAGTACAATACTTTGTTGTACTGTGATTCTATGTTCCCGTGTCTGTGACCTCTGTCGCCATCGACCCACACTGACCAGTGTCGTAAAGTAAGGTCAAATAACCCTCATGGCCAACACGGCATGGGGAGGCCCTCATCCAGCAGTGGATTCACTAAGGGCTATAAATGTGTCGTGTCGTGTCAGCTTCATCTCATTTGTAAAGTCGCTTTGAATTGATGGCTACATTCATCTCCATAATACAGTTATTATTGATGATATTGGTTGCGAATGCCTACGTGTTAAACTACATTCATATCATTATCCAAGCATGTATATGGATAACAGAGGTGACCCAGAAGAAATCATTATTTTATTTGTGTTATCCAAATATTCCCATGTGGATATAAGGATTTGCACTCTAGCAAATGGCAAAAGGTCCAGGAGCTAAACACGAATGAGAGAGTTCGTGTAATTTTGCCATCCTTTTGCTGAAGGAGTGCAGACCAACAGTGGTTCACTTCATAGTCCACAGATAAAAGGAGTCATTTGTGTTTATAAACGTGGATTGCCGGGTACCTCCTTTGCAGTCCCCACATGAAATCGAATAACAAGAGCTTCACTGTGCATGTAAATTGTTGCAAATTTAGCTCCCGTAATTAATTTCCTTATATTTGCCTCGATGCAGCGACACAACTGAGCTTGCTGTGTTTGGTGTCTCGCGACATGTGCCAAGAGATCCTGGAATACATGATCATACCGTCCACGTGCAACAGGCTACTCTTCGACATGTTCCACTTGGGGACTGAGCCAAGTATCTCAGTAAAAGTATTTGATCACGACAAGACGTTGGGTGAGCTTTGCCAAGGATGATGTATGTCTATTTTGTTATTACATTATTACAAGTGTTTTCTTCTGGGTTATGCCACGTTGTTGAGCGTTTATTCTGCCCTCAAACTTATGCCACGCACAACTCTTGGGGATGCCCTCAGTAGAATTCATTGTCAACACACGGCTTAACCCAGAATACCACACGTTGCTTACGAATGGCTGGGAAAATATGCGTGTAATATTTCATGATTATTTATTTCTCCATTTTAAATTCTATGTTGTCACTTTGAGCCATTTTCCGTTACCAGTTTATTTCACTTGCTATCAGTTTATCTTAATTTAATGTAGGTGATTAAAACATATAAACTAAGTGTTACTCACTTGAATGATTAACTACCTAGGAACCCATTCACACTCCATCCTGTGAGTGGCAGCACTCAGTCACTGATCATTGGGCTGCAACCGAAAGTGGGTTTGTAGAAGGTGCCGTTGTATATATGACATGCGCTATTCTGAAAATTACCACAGAGAGTAGATCTTCTAATTTCAGTACAAATCTTTTGTAAGCCCTGAACGTGTTACCTCCCACAATGCTTAGATAAAATACACATTTTTATTTATAAACCAACTGATGCAAATGTGTATAACAAAAATATAATTATGTACATACAAGCATAAAAGTAAAAATGAGTCTCAAGACTCTTTTTCAGGAGGGTCCTGCATTGGAATGTTTGGGCAATTCCATTAATGAGTGTTTTGGCTTCTTGTGGGAGGAAACAAGAGTACCAGGAGAAAACCCATCAAGCATATGAGACGGTAACACAGAATGCTTCGCACAATATAGATTCAGGAGTATATTCATGTACCAACCATCTTCTGGCCATTTTGCAACCTAAACCTGCATCACATTCTGCGTAATTAGGTCAAAACGAGAAACGATGCAAACGAGAAGTTAAAAACAAGATAAAATATATATTCTTTCATCCTTATGTGACCCTGTATCATGACGTTTTATGAAATCACTTTGGAGGGGGCGAATCGCCAAGAGTCTCGTGTGATTTTACCATCTGTGGCGCAGGATTGCTGCTGAAGCGTGCAACGCTCTTAAAGCCGACAAAGGAGAGGCTCAAGATCCTGCACAATTTCACTTGCATGGTACAAAATTCACCCAAGCAGGTATAAATAATCGTGGAATACTGTAAGGGAGAATTGTGGCTACATGAATTTTAATCGCGTCCTATGTTAAGGAAATGTTAACACTAAGCATAGGACTCTGTCATGTATTAATGTAAGTGTACCCCATAGTGTTACAGATCCGGGCAGGTGGCTGAGCAGTAGAGCGATCGGCTCAAAATCAGAAGATTGTGAGTTAAAATCCTGGTTGGAGCTTGACTTAGCCAATCATCTCTCCAGAGCTGATAAAATGAGTGTCACTTTGTCAACAGTGGTTGACCTATGGATAGCCTCACCCCCACCAGCCTCACCCCCACCATAGAAATGTGGAATTTCCACCACTGCCTTAGAGCTGTCAACGGGAGACAAGCAGTGCATTGATTCTCAATTGAGCAGGAAATCCTATCGACTTGTTTTATGGTGTTAGAAGATACAGAGTAACTGTTACAATATTTAGACAGTTATCATCCTTTTTCATTATTGCTGTAAAGAAGGACCATTTCCCGAAACGTTGCCGATTATATATATCTCTTCCCTCATTCGGACAGTGTTATTGATGGACGCATTGAGTTTTTGTTATGTGCACCACTGCCAACGAAGTACCACGAAACCATTAGTATTTTATTTAATCATTGACCATTTGTCGATTGAACTATCACCAGTGACCAAAGTCAGCTGAACATGGACCACTTTTTGGTATGCACTAATTCGTTTATATACGCCTTTACTTCAATGTGATGTAACAGTGTTTGCTTGTGTCTTCAGATTCGTTGCTTTAAATTTGGTGAATGTGCAAATTCCTTGACATGCTCGGGATTTGTTCGTTTCGGGAAACTCCTGCAGGTAATGCAACACATGTTAAACACTTATTTTTGTAAACATTACGCTTATTTTCAATCGGGTCCTTTGGCACTGCCATTTTTGCACGGACAAAAATATTTTAGACATGTACAACCCTTTGTCAGTCCGCTATTACAAGTGTCCAGGATATGGCAGTACAGCAAGAGGAGTTGTTAATCTGCACGTGTAGTACACTTTTGAGTGCCATTCTTGTGAATGTGTGGTGCGTTTGTTACCCTCCAAAATGAAGAGAAATACATGGGGGATCTTTGCCTTGTATCTGTTTGTGTATTGCCAGTGCTTAATTCCGACCAGAAATAGTCCAGAATTGTTCTGGCACGTCACATGCATCTCTGGATGAGGGCTTCCCCACGCCGTCCGGGTCGTGGGGGTTAATTTACCAAATTTCACCCTGTCGGTCACAGCGGATTGGTGGTGGGGAGAGCATAGACTTACAGCACAACAGATTTTGCTTTACTGTCCTGCATTGCCCACCATGTAGTCCCACGGCCTATCACACCTGTTATGTATGGCAGTCACCCGTCCACTCACACACTATGCAGGTACAAAAACCTGCTTTGCTTCTGAGAGAGAATGGGATTTGGCACATCCCAGATGATTTGGTCAGAGGTTTAACAGCGCGTGACTGAACTGTAGATATTTGTAACAATGAATATTTCTCTCCGAGTGCCTCACAAGAATGAACAGTTATTTTTAATTCCCTACCTGACTACAAATAGTCGACCTGAAGCCGATAATAACGAGGCAGGTGGGATTCAGTGCCTGTGAACGCGTGCGTGTAATTTTGCAGACCTTGATAGCTGGCTGGGAGGAGTTGGAGTGTCACAGAGTATTCAAATACGTCAGCGACAGGATGCATCTAGACTACAAGATGAAAGCAATATTAAGCTTTCAACCAGGTATGCGGAGATAATTTTCGATATAGAAAGCATTTTGTTTTTATATCGTGAGATACCTCAGAAAGTTGTATTGGTGAAAAGATGTTCAGCTAAGGTATTCTATACATATAAAATAAGATACCGGATAATAGGCCACATTTCTGGGGTGTAATAGTTAGCACACTGGATTTGTAATCCAGAGGTCACCGGTTCGATTGGTTTTACCCACCCAGCAGAGAGTATAAATGGGTGCACCACAGTTAGTTGATTGGCATATCGCGTGTGTTGGGGTAAAGTGTGGGTCCTCTCGCCTCTTCCAAGACGTCTGGCCAACGTTAAAGAGTTGGCCAAATACCTTCCAGAGGGGCTCGAGAGCTCCTTGTAGTGATCCTTCTGCCAGCAGTCGCATGAACAAGAAATTGCAAGGCTGCACCTTTACTGATTACATTATAATATTTATGGCACCTCAAGACGTTTTACTGATGAACAAATTTTTGTTTTAAATGTAAGTATATATAATTGTAACTGAAGAACTTGACCGTATATGCTCTATGTTATGCATATATTTATTTTAGTGACTTGCTTGCCTTTTCTGTATTTTTCACTCTTGTAATTTTTTGTGCTGGACATCTGTGAAAAAGAGCTTCATAGCTTATCGGATTCCTCCAGTCTAAATAAAGATTCTGATTCTCATACTGATTCATGGTTCCGAGTGCATTTGCTCCGCCTGTACAATGTATAACTATGCCACTGGTCTAATGTTAAACATGCAAAAGCTCACGTAGAGTTACTAAATCACTCCACTATATCATAAATCAATAAAATAAACTTGCAATGCATCGATAAGCACTAAATGCGAGAAAGCATTTTGGACGTCTATAATTCATTAGCATGCGGTGTTTATCTAAAAGGAGACAAAATCGTGATTACAAATACTATATATGTATGCCCGACCCGTGCGCAGAGGCGCACAAAGAAAGGTTAATATGCCTGAAGATATTGAGCTTATTTCACAGCCTGTCGGCTCACAAATGTAACACATAATGCAAAGAGGAATTTTAATTAGTGCCAAAGCAATTACTATCTGTCTCGACACGCAGAGTGATTGCCTAATTTAATGACATTGCAGTTTTGACAACATCTGGTAGGAGTAGAGGTGTGAAGATGTAAAAGGCTTGTCTGTTAATCTGCAGGAAGTGTTGAAGTATATTAAGCATTTTAGAACCACATCAGATGTCAAGATGTTTACAGCTTTGCCATTAATACACATGTAAAAATAATACATTTTAAGCAGGGGGAAAAATTCCACGTATGATTTTATATTTATATGCTCTAGACATCATAAACAATTTAGCTTGCCATATGGAAATTTGCATATTACATTAAATACATACCCGCGCAAGTACGTGTAAGCGTATGAAGTGAATTTTAAACAGCAGGTCTCGTGTGATAATCAATGCTGTGTCAGTCCAGTGACCCCTTCATGGAGACGTAGGAAATGGGACAAAAGTTTTTGGCACTTTGACCAACGTGACATTGCTGTGACCGAAAGACACGAAGTCTCTTGCATTAAGCTGCCACTCCCTGTGCATCTTCTTTGTTTACTGGCGACATTTCCTTTATTCCCAATTATTATAATCAACACCCGGTGCTCCCAATGGGCTCGGTTAACTAAAGCTTGGCTGCTGACTAAAGAGAAAAACAATCAGCGTTGAGGGCCGGCCTATCTCTCAGCAGCAGCATTCTGGTGGCAGAGTGACTTGTCTGCCAAAATTTATAGCCCCCTGGGAAAACCGGGGCCAATTTTGAGACGCGGAAGAGCGAGCGTGTGAAGTGATCTGTGATGGGTTTTCCACGTTGGGACTGCCAGGTGGAGATGGCAGTTTACATCTGGCCTACATCTACATCATTTGGCCAAACCTGGCCTAGGAAATTGACGAGTGCTGTCCCCATGACGGTATACAAAAGCCTAATTTTTTGTCGGCTGCTGTGGTGCACGATGTAGAACGCACAAACTGTCGGGTAAATCAAACCTTCTCGAACTTGAAGCTAGAAGGGACAACGGCCAAATGATTAAGCATAATGATGGAGCGGTAGCCAATGAAGAGAATGTGTTCAAGAGGACATCTACAAAGGAGATGTAGCAATTACATCAGCTCCTATGCATATTCTAGATAGACTATTGTATTGTGGGATATTATGAGGGATGGCGACGGCTTGGGAAGACGTTATCCAGCGCACTGAGATCCTTGGAGGAATTGCGCCTTATAAATGTAAATTATTAGCTGACTATGATGGGGTGCACGCCTGTAAGCTCACGCTTCTGAGGCGAGGGCTTGGTGGATTACGTAGAGATGACCAAAATTGACAAATCTATTGAGTTATGAGCTGGCTGTACAGGAAATGCCAGTGCAGTAAATAGGTTCTTAAAACCTCTACGATCTTTGAGTTGTATCTCGTCATTTCGTGGGTTTATTCTGGGTACTCCAGTTTCTTCTTGCTGGCAAATACACCTCTAGAAGGAATTGGCCAAACATCCCAATGCAAGAAACTCCTGAAAAATGTACATGAATAAATTACAACATTATTAATATCATTGTCATCCCATAGAGATGGAATTATTTGGGCCATCACTGTACTGAGTACGAAAATTATCCATTAATGCCTTTTCTCACAAAGTGCAGCGTTTGCACCAGAAATAGTGGGTGAGATGGGAGGGGAGAGATTGGCGTATTTTGGAAGGGAGGCGTGAAATGAGAGGAGGGTGGTAGGAGAATTCTGGAGGGGAGTAGAGCGAGATGAGAGGGGAAAGGTAGTCGAGACCAAGTTGGTGAAGACGGTAAGCATAATCTTTAATGGATTACATTGGCAAGCGTAGAAATCTGTACCATTGTGGGCTATGGGAACTGCAGTTTTGGGAAATCCGTCTCCATTAAATGTGTTTTATTTGTTGTTATAACTTGCTGACCAGCCCCTCCTGGACATGTGAAAAACAGCTTCATAGCTCATCGGATTTTTCCAGTGAATAGAGATTATAATTCAGAACAAAATTTTCTGAAAACGCATCTCCCCCGACTTTGGTTTGTTTTGTACGCAGGGAAAGCAAAGCAGCTTGAGATGGAGGTGAAGTGCGTATGCCGGCGGGTGCTGCTTGACCCGTGCCTGTTTCACTCCGAGCGTCTCTTCTGGCTGGGCCAGATCCTGAAGCCTTGGCCACTAGTCAGCCAGGCGCGTCTGCTCTTCGTGATATACGGGCCCTACTGCGAACACGAAGGTATGTACTCGGATCACAATTCAGTCCACTGCCTAGCGGTTCAATAAATTGTCACGATCCGGGGTCATGATTACCATATCGTTTGTATTGGTGATGCACTGCTGGCTGCAGAGCTCAAAATAGACATTTATTTTCTCGTGATATCATACCAATAGCACACTTGCGATTTGCAGCCTCTTTGTCAATCCACGACTGGTAGAAAGCCTGCCCACACCGTGTCAGTCGTGACAGTGCAGTGCACTAACCATTGCACCGGTGCACCCTGATCACATAATTGGAATATAATTGTGGGAAAAAAATAAAGAAAATGTTTCATCTTTTGTGATACCGCAGCACCCACTGCACTCGTTGTTGCTGCGCACACACGCACTCATACGCATACAATGCACGCATGTTCACATGCGCACACACACACGCCCACACAAACACACGCACACACTTTAATGCGATGCAGGTCGTGTGCTGTGGGAGCATGTGCTGGTGAAGAATCCCGCGCGCGACACTTCTCTGCGCGACCTCAGCTCCGTCGTTCGAAACCTGGGGGCCTCCAACGCTACCAACTGGAACGATTCTGACGTCATGAGCATCATCGGAGAGATTTCCGGTACCGGCGGCACTTTACACACCCTGCCGAATGTCTCGTAGGGGTGGGGGGCTAATCGCTCTCCGATGTCTTCGTTTTGCACGGCGTGTTGTACGGCCGGACGTCCGATGTTTTGTTCCATGTGCTCGGAGCTTCTTCAGGAGCTTGAGAAACTGAAAAAGCTCCCTACACGTGTGGTGAAATGTCGGAAATCGTGCGAAATGACACGTGGTACAATCTAAAAACATCCCAGAGACGTACAGCACAAATGGGAAAACTACTTCAGGAAACAAAACATATCGTGTCTAAATTAAGGTTTTCATCGTGTAATATTTAACGTATTTAAATGTAAATATAGTTCAACAGACATTTATTATGTATTTCTAATTATAGACATATGAATGTTTCGTATATGGTCAAGTATATACAAAGGCTATCTAAAAATGGTGGAAGGGAGAAACTTCCCCATTTGCCCCCCGCTGGGTGATGCAGGTCGACGACGAGGGTTGGCGGTGGGGTCGTGGGTCACGCGCTGGCTGGCTCACTGGCGTGGGGATTAGTAGGAGTCAGGGCTAGTGGTTTACTCTGGGGTTAAGGGTTAAGGGTTAGGGGTAGGGATTAGGAGCACGGATTATGGATAGCGATGTTGGGACGTGCGGCTCCGCTAAGTGTTCCGTGCGATGGGTCTGTGGCGGTGGCGACGGTGTTTTTTGTGCTCGTGCTTTATTTGTACACCAAAGCCACACTGAGCGTCAAGTCTCTTCTTCAGGAGGGTCCTTGTTTTGGGATGTTTGGTCAATTCCATTATTGTCCTGTGTTTTTTTACTTGGGAGGAAACCTGAGTACCCAGAGAAAACCACATACATATTGGATAACACTCAGAAATATGTGCAGCTGGGACAACAGCCTATGTGCTGTACCACAATCATATTTTGTATGGTGTTAAATTGATCAGCAACGCGTATATGTTCATGTCAAGGTCGGTGAGTGAGCCAGTGGATGGCTTCAGTAGCTTGGTGAATATTTGAAATGCTAATGAAAAATAATCGAAGCAGCCGGTAGTGTTTCTCTGTGGTCCTCGGTGTGAGATTGATGACCGCAGTTTCAAAATTTCCCAATAGTATAAAAGATAGCTGAATCCACCGTGCAATGTGTACCACAATCCATTTAGGATGGATATAAAAATAGACATGACCTATTTAATTTTAAATAACATTTAAGGCCTTCATTGATTCTACTTGCTGCTGGATCAAAATCATATATTTGTTTTGGTCATGAACACACCCTTGACTGTTTCCTTGTTATTTTGATTACCCACAACCTGCCATTGATTATTGTACTTGCGGTACTACAAATTCGGCTGTACAGCCATACTGCCCATGTATCTTCGGCTGGGTCAGGGGCAAATGACCGAGTAAAAAAACTAGGTGATAGTAGGCCTTGGACTTAAGCCGACGCCAACCACTTTTATGACGAAGAGCAGTCCTGACGTTGCCTGAGTGGCTGGTCGAGGTCGGGAGTTCGTTTGAACGTAGAGGTCACACAAGGCGACGGTCATTGACGTCATCGAAAACGACTTGAGCCGACGTCGCCAGCAGTCTCTAGACACCGGTATTCCCCCACCCACCCTCTCTCCCACGCCCATGCAGTGTTACCAAACAAATGGAACGCGGAGAATTTTGCCCGATTCCTCATTCTATGCGGGGAGAGGGTCTGCACCATGATGCTGAGCAGCAGTGCCGTGAACCGACACTTCCCACAGCTCGCCAGCCTCGTCGTCTTCATGTCAGTCGTGAGTCGCACGGAGACCACCGGACGTGGGCGGGCAGGTGGGCACACGGGTAGGTAGGTAATGTAGAGCATCTTTATTTGTTTGTAACCGGGCTTTAGCTCGTTGAAGTATTTCACGATCATTCAAAATAAATGGAGAAAAAGCTGAAGAGTGCAAAGGGGCATGGAGAGATGCATCCTTGGAATTACACAGAGACAGCCAGCGGCCTCTGTATGTATGATTAGAGAACATACGCAAGTTATATTGAAATATTGACTGTTAAAAAAAGTGAGCTTGGGCAAGACATGCAGTTAGAAGGGATGGTGGCCGCTGGTCGAGACTAACTGCAGAGTCGCAGGTAAATGAAGGAGCATGCATGAGAGATTTTGCAGTGCAGGGATGAGGTGGTGAAATCAGTTCATGTACATGCCCTCGAGGGATTTTAAATGGCAAGTTTGTTGTAAACGGCGACGGCTTGGAAAGACCTTCATTTAGCAGTGAATTGATCAATGAATGATGATGCAACTTCCAATGGATGTGAGGGCGAGCCAGTCCCTGCTGGTGTGTGTGGCGCAGGTATGTGAGAAGGACGGCTACAAGATGGCCTGGCTGGCGAACACCGTGAAGAAAATCTGCTGCTCCATTGACAACCAGTCAGACGTGCAGCAGCTGCTGCATAGCATCGTTCGCATCTACAAGGAAGTCATCGTGCAGCTCATCCACTCGCTCACGGGTCAGACTCATCACCTCATATGCACATTGTCACTTGCATGCAGATTCATCATCATTGTTGTTGTTATTATATTGTTAGTTTGTATCGTTATCGTCATCATTCATCATCACCTGCATGGACTTGGAGTGTTATCCTTTCGTGTGCATGGTGAGTTTTCTATGGGTGCTCTGGTTTCCTCCTATATGAAGCAAAGTAGTCGTTATTTTCAAGGGAATTGAGGCTAACATCATGATGCAGGACCCTCCTGAAAAAGAGTCGTCAGACTCAATGAAGCTTTGCAGGTGGCATTGTGAAGCAGTTGCACAATGGTTAGCTCACTGCGCCATGAAACTAGCGCACCTGAGTTTGATTCCTGGCCACGGCGAACATCAGAGGCGAGTGATACCTTCACCGGTCCTGGGCCCACCCACTTCACCTACCCACAATGACGAGCGTGGTGAAATATGGTCAGATAACGTCAACGAACACCTAAAAGCAGACTGACACATGTCTGAACGTTATTATTACCATTACTTATTATTAATATTTATGTTCACCCCTGTTTTCCCCTGACCCCCTTATCTTGTGAAATTATAATCCGCTCAACAAGGTGAACGGGGGCGGGAGCCGTGTGGGAGCCAGGGGCAGGATTTGGTGATGATTATTATTACAAAGCCATCATTATTGGCCCAGCTATTAATAGGCGACGTCTGCAAGTAAGCCTGGGGGTCAGGGTGCTGAGTGTGCTTAAGCTCTTGTGTTAGACAACATCCCTCTCCTCTGGGGGGGGGCAGGGGAGGGGTTGGGGTAGTTGGTGCGGGGGAGGGGAGATGGGATGAAGGGTTGAGTGGTGGTGGAGGGGGTGAGTTGGGGGGAGGGGGGCAACACTTCACTCAAAACTCCAAGCCGCACGCTGCAATAACCCTTAACCCTTTCATGTTCCTCATTGTGCAATAAAAAAAAACAATTTCTGCGAGATAATTCCGTATTATTTCTGTTCACATATACACGATTTTAAACATGTACCGTATTAGCGTCATTATACATAATCCGATTCTGATTTAGCCGAGTGAATGTTAATCGCGCGTAATTTGATTCATGCATTAATTTGCTTTATTTACTCAGTGCCTGGGACAGGAAAAGACAGCACGTCTAATTCTCGCAGTGCTGTTGCGTCCATGCGTACGTGCGCGTGTATGTGTGTGTGTGCGCGCGTGTTGCATTTTTTTGCCACCCATTCCCACCGCCTTTCTGTGCGGAAACGCGTCGGCAGAGTCCCGGGAGGGTTGCTTGGAAGAAATGTGCATTTCACCTCGCAATGAGGACATTTTTATTTAGGAACCCCCCCCCCACCCCACCATCCAACCATCCCCAAAATACTCCCCTCCTGCCACCACCAGCACCCACCCTCTATAAAGCGCCCAATGCCTATTACATCATACACTCCTGCGTGCCAAGCCGTACCGCTCCCGACGCATTGTGTGAACGACAGAAGCACTAATCCGTCCAGATGTACACCCTCTAGAGCAGCGGGGAGACGTGTGGGGGCGCAGTGCGGGTCAGGACAAAAGACTTGCTTTGTGGGGGGATATAGAGTGAGGGGGGGGTAGAGGATTGGTGGAGGGTTTAGTGTGGGCAGTGGGGTGGTGAGGTGGCACTGTGAAGGATGATGATGATCGAGCAATAATGATGGAGTAATTGTTGACGATGTAAGGAATGACAATAAAAATGAAGTTATATGGTGATAAGAATGTTAATTCAGGTTGCATGATGATGAGTGGACGACATTGATAAACTTTGATGATGATGACAAATTTATTCCATAATGAGCAGGATAGAGAGCGTGATGTTAGTAATGATCATAAAGTAGAGATGGATTGAGAATGATTCATGACAACTAATGATGATCGTTCGATGATGTTGATTCAATGACGATTAAGAACGTGACGAAGACAATTATGAAAATGATCATGATCGCGATGACAAAGACTAAGACGATGATAAAGACATGGACAGACGAAGGGAGTGTGTGAACGGAGTGGGTGTAGGGAGCTGTAATCTTTAATGCCTGCCTTGTCGATCGAAGCCCTAATCTGTTATTGTGTCGATGGAGGACTTAAAGGCTGTGAACGATTTAAGTGCCGGTTCACATAAAGTAGCAGCCACCTCTCCCCACACAGCCCCTGTCGTATCGGGCTATGCGTCCCGGCTTTATTGTAAGGCTATATTCTGCCGCCTTTGAAGTCTGCCTTATGGAGGCCAGGTCAGCAAACGCGAAGTGCAAAGGATTGATGATGAAAGTGCCCTTATCTATGTTCACAGGTGGATGGGATAGAGTAGGTGGCCAATATAACAAGGATCCACAGACAACGTGAGAATGATAAAATAAACAGATGGACAGGTGGAGGGATAAAGATAAAGATCCCCTTATAGCCATACAGACTATGGGGCAAGTGCTGTTTGCGACCACCTATGAAGGCTAACACGACACACTTGCACAGATACACAGACATATATACAGATATACGCAGGCAAACAAAGTGCGCTGACCTCTACGCTACAGCTCTACCCTATTGAGACCGTATGGCACATGAGGGGGTTGGTTTAGCCATCACTACTGCATATATACATTTTCACACATACACACTCATACACATACTTGCATAGATACATTAAAAACGCACATACACAGCTACACACACAAACATACAGACCAGTACATACATAGAGCCTCACGCACAAACCCGCAAAGACAAATATCCCCCGCTATAGACTTAACAGACTGTTGGGGCAAGTGCTGTATGCGAGTAGTACCTATGAAGGCCGGCACGGTAGACGAGGGGATGGGTGGCCGGCACCACGCCCGGCCGCCTTTGTTTCCCCAGTGGCGATGTTTACATACTGCACCAAGTACTCATTTGAGGCTGATTCGACATAAGGGAGGCCCAGGAGGGGTTCAGATAATCGTCACCAGTGTTGGCCGTGACCTCGGGTGTCCCGGTTCGGAGCACAGCGCACTCACCGTTGCGCTACCATTCCATACACACTGACATACGTGACTTTAATAGGTATGGTACAAAGTATCACACTTTACAGCATGTACGAATGTTTTTCCACTTTCAAAACCACACGTCAAATTACATAGCGTCGGGCTTCAGCGAGTGAGTTTCTGGGCGAATGAGTGAGTAGTTTAATAAATGAGTGGTCCACTGAATGACCGAATGGCTCAGTAGATGCGTGGATGAGTTAGCGAGTGCACGGCTCAACTAAACGACTGAGCGATTCGTCCAGTGTGTGAGTGTGTGGCTCAGCATATGACTGAGTGATTGCGCGAGTGAGTGGCTCCCTAAATGACTGACTGAGTGCTTCAGCGAGCGAACGAGCGCACAGCCCGAGCAGTGCTTGCCGCCGTCATTATCGGACCGGCTGTGCCCGTCGGAGCGGAAGGCAGCAAAAAAAAACCCCGGCGCTCTCGCATGGGAACCTGAGCTCCCGCCATAAATTACCTTGTCACCGTTGCTCCGCGCGATCCACGTATAAGCAATATATAAATTACGGGGCTTGGCGGGACCTAATGGATGATTTCCTGGCCGACTGTCATGGTGTGGTAGGAGGCGCGCACTCCCACTGCCCGCCTGTGTCTTCATCACCGCCCGCCTCCCCTCCTTTGTCTGGGCAGGGGTTGGTGGGGAGTTGGCGGTGGGGGGGGGCAGAGAACGGCTAATGGGCAGTTAATGATGAGCTGTAATGTGGGAACGGGACAGGAAAGGCAGTTACCAATGCCGCTTAATTAATATCATGTCAAATTAAGCCTGAGGCACTTGATTAATAATTGAACTGTCAGCCCGCACAGCGATTTTCCTTTTAATGAATGCGTCTCATATCTCTGATGAGTCGCATCTGAAGATTTTTTTTGCGTCTTTTCTTTTCCCCTACACTTCATTGTCTCTTTTGCTCCCGTTTTACTTTTTTTCACACATTTTTCTCGCTGCGCTCAGAGCTTTTCACTTAATGATGCCAGTCTAAGGCTGTGGAATTTTGTTTACGTTGGTTAGCGAGGGTTCACAACAATGCTAAGTGATCGCACGCACCCTTAAATGAGGACACAAACTCAAAAATAAACAGCTCTTATCTTGTAGCTGCACACGTAAGGTGCTCAAAAAATATATATCTGAACTTAAACTGCAATGTTTCAGATTAATTACCCTCATATCATAGCCCACCACAGCAAGGATGAATTATAACGATTCCATAAAAAAACATCTATTCTTTTAAAAAGAAAATAGTGGCTGCCAGGGAATCACTTGAACGCTATGCATACAGAAGCGCCATGAATCCAAATTGGAACATACACTCATCTAAAAACATACTCTTGCACACGTGATTTGATACATGCATTGTGAGGTTAAGCATCAATATTAATCATTGCATCGCTGGACGTTGACACTCAAATTAATTGAAGCTGCCTGAAAATTCCATGCGGATTGCTGGAGTTTTAAACACGTAAAAATTCAACAAGTCTGTATGAATATTTTAGTTGTCCCTGAACCCACTTAAAATGTTATTAGAGAGTGCGGTGTTTCCCAGGCCGAGTTCGAAGCTTCGTTCATCATCATACTCAGCTATGATTAAACCACTGTTGGATGAAGCCCTCTCCAAGCTGCCACCATCTCTCACAGTCCTGTAATCTAACAAACCATCCAGTACCCGCACACGAGCCGATTTCTTTGGGGGCATGTTCCCGTTCCCTCCTACGGGTTGCTACTCCGTCGTTAGTCTTAAGTAGCGACCATCATCTATTTCTCACGTCGTGTCCTGCCCAACCCCATTTACTTTTCTTCACAGTAAAAGCTTCGTTCAATGAGCCAAAGGGACTTTAAAATCAGTCTGGAGAGATTGTAGGGGGGTGATGGGCGGTGGACTTTCCGTTCCACCTATGTTTATGACCTGTTTAACATTTGTATGGGCGCTCCAAAGAGTTAACACCATAAACAGTCGGCTATTTTTGCCGCTGCCACTGCTGCTGTATATCTTTCAACATCAGATTCCAAGTTAGTTTGCTAGGCTAGACGTTTGCTAAGCAGGTATACGGGGGGACAGGTGTTATGGGCCAGATTTAGTTTTTAATAGTGCGTGACTTTTGCTCTAAATTTTTCCCAGGGCTCTATTTCTCACTGAATATTTTCCAAGTCACTGATAGACTGGAGTAGACCTAGGCACAGAACCATAGGGAGGTGGGGACCTGGCCTAAAAAAGGAATAACATTTGTGATGTTTTGCCATAATCATGCAAATTTGGAGCACCTGGACATTTAGATATTTTTTATCCAATTACTAAAAAAGAACTCTTCCTATTTTCTGGTTGACCAAAAAATTAACAAATCGTGAAGGCATTTTGTTTCGGCTGTTTTTGTCAAGACATGTTTGTCCCATTGTTATTTTTGTTAAAAAAAAATCAGACGATGAAGGAACCTATGACAACATGTGAAAGGGGCCTTCATTTGTTTCGGCAAACAAAATTTGTGAAAATCTGCCACCGCAACGTTACTCGCGAATGCACGAGGCAGACACGGGGACATCACGCCATGGTAACGCGCCGAACTAGCCAAGATATCTTACAGCACAGCTGAAAAAAATGTATATAAACAACATCGTTGAGAAACAAAAAGGCACTTGAAACATATTGTAAAACAGAAGGTCAAAACAGTAACAAATTTTCTGTGCTTTCCTTTTGAAAACCCGGGGACGGCAAGTCGACTTGCGGGGCCGTTCGCTGCCAAAGTTAGCTGGTTCCGTCCGGCCCTTCGCCCCAGCCTCACAGTGGTGGCCTCTGTTTGTGGCTGGCAGGGTCTGGTGAGGCATGGCCACTCAGCCCAGCTCCTGCCAAGGACCACTCTCATGCAGCCCTTGGTAGTGGTGGCAGCTGCCCTTAATCTTAAATAAAAGAGGGGTGGGGGGTGGTGGCTCACAACAAATCCTAGGGCGGCCGGCTGGGACTGTGAAGGAGTGTAACAACAAAAAAAAACAACAACAAAACACAAATGGTAAATTAGGGCCTTTATTTATGGGTTTAAAAGGCTCTATACACAGGCAGGCCCCATGCAATTTAGACTGTGAACAGCGAGGCCACAATGAGGCTTTGTACATTAGGAGTGCCTTTGCCTTTCCGCTCCGCGTTGATATATGTGCGAGAATGTAAAGTGGAGCACTGCGGAGAACGTATGAACAGGCCGCCGCGGTACAACGGAGGCTAAAGATGTCATCGTCTGGTTAAAACAACCACAGCTTTTCCTTATGCAATGAATAATTAATTTGTTTAAAATATACATGCGCCTTGCTTATAGGCGTACAGAAAGCGTAAAGCGGGGTTTGTCGTGAGGCCGTTTCGCTTCACGTGCCTTTACGGTTCATTAATAATGGAAGATTCCGCTGTTATTATCGCTGGAGTAACCTCACGTTCAACCCATCGCGAGTTGTAAATGTCTAAATGAACTCCGAACCCGTGTAAAGTCGCCGATTTATATAACATTTTCGGGTCGCAGTTGGAACGGGTCATTGAGCACGTTGCCGGCTTTTAAGGGTAATTTATTCCACATCCGAAAGCACGATTATTTTTCCCCCGCTCACAGTAATTTATGGTTGCTGTGCCTCTTGTGCGAACGTCATATGAAGAGATTTTAATTAAAATGAGAATAGTGTAGCGTACACAAAAAGGCCGTTTTAAACTTAATAGATTAACAGACCACTCGGCCAAGTATACATTAATGGTCTGTTTCACAAAGTAAAAATTAAATTGAAGAAAATATATTTTAGCCAATCAGTCTATGGGCTTTCCAGCAGCATTTGTTTAAGCAGGCAAATAGTGTGCTAGCTTTGACTTCCTGAGTCTTGTCAGCAAAGTGACGCCTGCTAAACATAACATGATGAACTAACCTCTCGTAAAAAATGAATTCGTACTACCAAAAATGTTGCCATGACAAGTGGATAATAAATGTCGTAAGCTTACTTGTTTATTTTAGTCGTTGACGATTCGCTGAACAAAAAGTGAAAGAACAAAACTTGAAAGATTGCACAGAAAAAACATGCAGAGGTGTAAGTATGAAATGACAGTGAGAGACAGGAAGAGGGAGACATGGATTAGACAACATATACGGAAAGCATAAAAAAAACTACAAAAAAACGAAATGATGAACGAAGCAAAGTGCCGACTACACCAAGCATCTTCTTGTTTCCTCTGATCGTTAAAAAAAAGACATCATATACGCAGGATTGAGACATCGTATACACTAATTCTAGAGTTAAAGTTTTCGTGACTGAAAGGGTCCATACTCTGTGTTTTTTTCGGTAAAGTCACGTAGATAAAAAATTAAATTAAAATAAATTAAATCACGACGTTTCGGAGGCAACACAAGCTTCCTACTTGATACCGTAATTTTGCTGTGACGGTTCCACCTGAAGACAGAAGCTTGTGTTGCCTTCGAAACGTCGTGATTTAATTTATTTGTATTTTATTTTTTACCTACGTGACTTTACCGAAAAAAACCCCCAAAAATACACTGTTCAGAAAAGCAAGTGGGCTTTGGCAGGACGCATTGCTAAGAATGATTGTCGGTGGTCGAGAATCGTGGTGGAGTGGCAACCAATGAAGGGAACATGCCTGAGAGGACATCGACCGGGAAAATAAACAGTAAAAGTTGTTATGAGGATGGGCTATTGCCCGACAAGTCGGCCGTGAATTTTTATTTTATTTTAAGGAAGTGTTATTGACAAATGTGTTGAGTTGTTTTGTTCATTGTGCACCACTGCCAACGCAGCAGCATCACCAACTAATTTGTTAAAATAAACGGTGAGTTCAGCTCTAGTGCAGGAGCTCGATTAAATGTTGCATTGCAGGACCACGAGACACAGTGGCGGCTTGGCAGGCATTCATCCAGCAGTGGACAGAACGTAGCTGCTGCTGATGACGATGATGATGAGTGAACTGAGACGATACGTTTCTCTAGCGATGAACACCTTGGAAAAACTTGGAGCAATTGGTGAGTGATTTTTCGCTGCCAACAGGCTTAGAGTTGTTGTTGTTAACTTAGTGGCTGAAAATTAGACTGGAAAAGCCGCCTGTTTTACACGGTGGCAAATGGTGGTCGAGGCGAACGTCGGAGTGTCACTGGTGAGGCGAGCCACTGTGGAGACGGAGCGACGTAATCAGCTTGTGTGCAGGAGCTATATGGATTGTTGGATCGCGAGACCATTAAACATAGAGCGAAACGTTTAACAATACATTTCTATTATGATATTGTGAAAGCATCGAGGCAGATAATCACATGATGCAATCATCCATGTAGCTTCTTTTGCCCGTCTCTGTCGCACCGTACGTAACCAAACGTGCTAATGGGATGTGCAGGAAATCTATTAGCCTATACGGTATGCAGCGGGAATCTATTTTAAGTAAACTTGGTAATTTGTCCTACTTTACCTCGTCTGTCGTCTCACCCTCCACGAACGAATGGGTGTTACTGCAGGGTTTGCATTCCTCTGCAGGGGGCGCCATCACCACTCTTGAGTCGTCTTACACGATCACCAAGACCGTGCCCCCCCTCCCCAGCCCCTGTAGTGGATTTCATATCCCAACTGGGCTAAGTGCACGGGCGTGAGGAAGTGAGATCGTATTCCGACCGCATACAATTTGGACCTCGGGGTAAGAATACTTCCTATGGGGGGCTGGGGTCAAAATACTATCAAAGTACCCTCTCACACAAGGGCGATCAGAGAGAGAATTAGAGGGTGGGATGACTGGGAGATAAGGCTGATGTAGTTGAGGAAGATCTTCATTAATGAGGGCCGAATAGGACTCCCAAGTACCTTTGGTGAGATACACATTAACACACAGCTCAGTCACTTCGGTCAGTGACTGAAGTGAATTAGCTCAGGCTTTGGAGGTCTGGGTGTCTGCGACCTTCCCACCGGCTAACGAGATCTAGCAGAAGGAAGCGATGCCCAGTTGTGGTGGCATCAACGACATCCATCTCTTGGCATACTCATGTGAAGAGGTCGTCATCATCAGCAGCAGCAGCCATGATCAATCCACTGTGGGATTAAGACCTTCTCAAGCTGTCTCCATCTCTTATGATGTAATAATCCACCGAGTGTCTGCACACGACCCAATTCCGTCGCTCCATCTCCGTGGTTGGTGAAAATATGCCACCACTTTGTAAATGACTCGAATTGGCCAAATCAAGAAGGTGGTACCTGTCAAGGTTTGCCATCTCTATTGGTACAAGTACAGCCATTGATGTCAATACACTGCCGGATGAGGTCGTCCCGACACCACACGTGGTTTGCGGGGGTTATTTTACCACATTTCACCGCGCTGGTCACTTCAGGTTGGTGACGGTAGGGAGCATGTAAATACAGTATAGCAATTGATTATTTGTATGCACTACCCTCTGCTGGCTCTCAGCCCCACAGTATCTGCCAATTGTGGTCACCCATCCAAACACCATTGAGGCTTAAACCTGCTTAGCTTCCGTGTAATTTGATCACAGACAAACGGGACATTCTGCGTACGTATGATTCACACAGGCGATTTATATATCCCGACTTGAGTTCATACACGTGACCGATCAATTGTTGCATTGCTGACCCTCCAAATACTGTACCCACCCCCTGCATAGTCGAACACAGGTTTCTGGGGCAAGTGCCGTTATCGAGCGCCTATGAAAGGAAAGCCATAACGCACGAATAAACAACACGGGCACGTAACTCATTTAAAGTGGTGTCGCTGCACGGGATCATCAGGATACCCCTGCCTATGTCCTCTGAGAACCTCCCTCGCCCTCCTGTTTTTAAACATTTGCTCGCTGCCCCCACCCCCGGTGAAAGATGCATGGCCTGCGGATGTGAGGGGAAGAGTTGAACTGCGACGTGCGGGCACAGCAACGTAGATTACGGGTCCTTATACACGCGGCAACAGGTACTCGTTTAAGGCCGAGTCGACCTAGGGGAGGCCCGTAGACCCGTTGGGATATGGCAGTGAGCGAGAATCGAGCTCCGAGTTTGCAGCGCGGCGCTCGATGCCACCACATTGCTTGCCACCACTTACACAGATACAACCTCGTACACAAACACTCGCATACACACACGCACGCACTCCAACTCTCACCACGTAAAATCGCGCGTGCACACACATTAACGCAGTCTCACAAAGACAATCACACACACAATCTCTCACACACACACACTCTATCGCACGCACGCACGCACACCATCTTTCTCATGCACGCACACAGTTTCCGGCAGACGCACAACCTCACAGACACAATCTCTCACGCAGACACCACCAGCGGTGCTACAAACAATATTTCTAGCTCGCAATCTGTTTCTCTCACACGCACAAGCTCCCTCTCACACACACAGACACACAATCTCACTCGCACACACAGACACGAGTTTTCCCCCACACACGCACGAATACCATAAAGACAAAGACCCTCCAATAGCCTTAAAACACTGTTGGGGAAAGTGCTGTTAGTGAGCACCTATGAAAGCCGGAACGGCACACGAGAGGGTGGGTGGCCAGCACCACGCCCGGCACAAACACCATCAAAGACAAAGATACCCCGTATAGCCTTAACAGACTGTTGGGGCAAGTGTTGTTAGTGAGCACCGATGTAGACCGGCATGGCACACTAGGGGGTGGGTGTCCAGCATCACGCCCGACCGCCTTTGCCTCCGAAGTGGCGATGTTTACGCGCCGCACCACGAACGCATTTGAGGCTGAGTCGACCTAGGGGAGGCCCAGGACCGGGTCAGATAATCGTCACCGGTGTTGGCCGTGAGCGAGAATCGAACTGGGGTAGCCAGGTTCGTAGCGCAGAACCTGGTAGCGCAAACCGCACGCAACACAGCGCCGACCGCTCGCCCGTGGTGAGACCGCCGTTCACTGAATCCCGTGCACGCATCTCTATCTCAACTCTCGATCTCTCCCCCCTACGCCTCCATGGCACCCCGACCCCCCCTTCTTCCTTCTCTTCAAGCGCCCGCCGCGGATGTTCGAGACGAGTAAAGTAAAAAACGTAATTAAGAGCAGGGACCGCGCCTCGCGCGGTGAGCGCGCTGAATTAGCCAGCAGTTAAGATTTAGCGGGTTTCGGAATGTTAATCATTTTAAACGCATTCCTTGGAGCCAGAAGATTAGCTCCTTCGCTGGACTGTAATTCCATTTTAAGTGTGTGTTGCGCCGACTCCACTAAAGAGCTGATATAATGGCGAGTCGTGCAGGGGCGTCGCTGCGCTCGCTTGCGCTGGCTACAGTTTATTTAATTGCATTACTTTTGCGCGCGTGTGTGTGTGTAGGTGTGTATTTCTGTGGGGCGATAGTGTAAGTGGTTAGCGCACCGAATCCTGTGGAGACGCGCGTTCGATTCCCGCCCAAGGCTAACGTGGCGGGTTCCGGGTTTCTCTTCTGTCAACTCAACCTTATGCAGGACACGGCTACCTGATGAGGGGCTGTAAACTTCAAAATGTGGGAGGGAGAGAGAGAGACGAAGGTGGCCAGGCGTGGTGCCAACCACCACACCACACCACTACATCGTGCGCCCTGCCGATCTTCATAGGTGCTCGCTGCTAGCATCACTTTTCCTGGCCGCTCGACAAGGCTATACGGGGGATCTTTGCCTTGACGTGTGTATATATGTGTGAGTGAGTGTTCAACCATGCATTGTCTTCATCCTCCTCCTCCTCCCTCCACATGCACCCACCCTCCCGCCCCACGCGTTGGAAGAGTTTTATTATTATATGTATGTGTGCGCGCGCATGCGATGGGGAAGTCACTCGGCAATTAATGAGGCACTTGACCTTCTGCGGGCGATCAAAGGCGGTCGAAATTGTTAAAATAATGTGAGCGGGACGGGATGACGGCGGGCGACCACGCTTCCTGCCCCCCCCCCCCTTCGTCTCCTCCCCCACCTCGTCTCCCCCGCGTCTCCCCCCTCGCCTGCCCGCTTGCTCCCAATTTAGACAAAGATAACCGCGTGGCGAGTCGTTAGGGTAATCGTTGTTGGTTGAATTAACACGTCTGCAAGCCGCTCGCTTAATGCTGTTTGTTATATTTTTGTAGTGTAGCTATTTATATTGTAGATGCTGCATACATGTGCATAGGCACGTGTCGAGTTATTTAGCGAGCGGATTTGCTATCCAATAGTGTCACCGTTGTGTTCGTTATTCGCAATCGACATCATCGTACAAACTACCACGTTTAATTATCATCACTATCAACATTAATTCCAATTTCATCCTTATTACCGTCGCTTAAACCATTTTCAATCAACACCACAATATAAACTAACACTACCCCCAGGCATCATCGTCGTTATCGTGGACACTATTTATTACACATCTTTCGTTTTTATAAATGATTGGCTGTAGTCAATAGTAACTTTCAGCTATTGCCAATGGCGATGCGCTAACCACTGCGCCACCACGCCTCCCTCGGGGGATAGTGACTGCTTTGTACATCCCCTGAGAATCAGGTCGGAAACGTCTTATGTTATTTTACGAGTGGGAATTTAAACAAAACAGAATAATTTCACGTGCGTTATGTGTGTGAGAGGAGGGGGAGCGATGGCGCAGTGATTAGCACAATGCACGACGACCCCAGCGAGCCGAGTTCGACTCCCGAGCACAGCCAACATCGCTTACGAATATATGAACCGGCACTGGGCCACCCCTATGTCGACTCAGCCTTAATTGAGTACTCAATGCGGTGTGGGAAATAAAATAAATCAGGATTGGGGAGACAAAGGCGGACAGGCGTGATACTGACCATCCCACCCCTTGGTGTGTCGTTCCGGTCTTCCATCGGTGCTCGATATAACAGCCCTTGCCCCAACAGTCTGTAATATTTATACGGGGTATCTTTGGCTTTTTTATACTGCATACACATGTGTAATATATACAATATTATAATGTATACATGCGGATAATGATGTGTTATTCGAGACCATATTTAAAGATTGCCTATTACGTATGTGTAGAGTCTATAATTTAAAACCATATATATGAAGGTTGATGTCTCGTACGAAAACACACGTACTGCCATTCCTGTACGGGCCCATCTATCACGCGAATGATCATGCACACACATACACACATATATGTAACAATATATAAGTATTCTTTCTAGTAGGTATCTGTATAATATACGCATTACACATGCAGTATTTAATACACGTCTGTGTATACTATTGTAGTTGCTGATAATTAACGTTTTAATATTCCATGACCCACGGCCGTTTAAATTCACATTGTGTCCGCTGTTCGACATTTGTAGCCGTTACAACCTCTGCTTAAACATCATAAGCCACGGTCCACTATCTCGCGATAGATGCCACGATATAGTACTCATACTTAAGTTGTATTTATCGACCTATTTATTTTCAGTGACTTGCTTCCCCTTTCCATACGTTGCACTCCTATCGTTTTTTGTTGTCATAAATTGTTGTCAGTCGCTGACACCCACCCTGCTTGAAATCTGTGAAAAAAAGAGCTTTATAGCTCATCGGATTCATCCATTTACATGCAGAATATGTTAGGTATATATTTCGGAATATATTTACCAGATCTAGAGATATGTTTATACTGTTTGTATATACTGTACGTACTTTGTGTATAGTAATGTTTAAATATGAGTATTTTCGGTATATATCGTGCGCTACGTATTTAGACACGCATCGGCATATACTTAGACTAGAGGTTGCATGCGGTTTTTTTTTAGACACGTACAACCATATGTATCGGGAAGCGTACCGTTTCGCAAAATCAATTATGCGCTCTCTTGGGTGATTACAATCGGATTATAAATCAGGTAATTAGCAAATATACAGGCAAATAAAGACGTACAACTTGACAGATGTGCTTTCATTTCCATAAAATAAAGATAATTTTGCTCTTATCAGCCGATGGGCCTTTCGTACCGATGTCGTTCAGCAAGGTTTGTTGACGCTGCAGGTTTCCCTGATCGGTTTCGACTGCTCTGGCTTTCATCAGCAAGTCGCGAGCCGTTTAGTCTCTGCAGGTGCAATAGTCGATGTGCGCTTAAGCACACGCGCATATTCAAACAATATAATATCCAGTAATTTAAATAATCATTAGCTTTGTCAACATTTGTCCACTCGCCCATGGAAGTATTGCCACCGTCGTGTCGGTGACCATACTTCACCACGCTGGTTCGCCTCGCCCGTCGTCGGCAATCGAACCCAGGTGGGTCGGGTTCGCGGCGCAATGCGCCAAGCACCACTCCAATAATCACACTATACAATCACACGATAGTATTGAATTACAGAGACACGCAGAGTCAAGCGTGTATACGTATACACCTATGTAGCATATTGTATATGTAGCATATAGCATGCACTGTACCCGTGTACTGTGTTATGTTCGTCGAGAAAGGCATTTTGTGTAGGTAATTGTGTATGCGTACACAATTGTGCATGGTATGTGTGATGTGCGTAACCACTTAATCTGCGTATATGTATAGGCGTTATGTGCCGCTATACTATACTACGAGACCATACGTATCCTTAGTACGTACATCCAGTGTGAACATTCCATGTACACAAGGATATTTAACTTAATGTTCACGTATTCTTGCGTGTATGCACATTAGCATTTACTTGCATTGTGTATCGTATACGCAGTGCTGTACCTTATTATTGCAGAGCACCACGTGACTCCGTAGCCGACACGCGGGCATGGTACACACCACGTGACTCCAGATAATTTATGAAACAAACTTTTTGTATTACCGGTAACCGCATAAAAAAACCGGTTACCCCCCCTCTCACCTTGTTATATATCGGTTTGCTGCACACAGACATTTGTAGAAATAAACAAAGCGTGTTTACCTTTATCACTGAAAAACGACGGCAAGCTGCCAGTGGTGGGTTGATCATGAGGACACCGGACGTTCAATCCAGAGGTCGGTTCGATCTCCCGGGGCGACAGTCGAAACATCGGGGCAAACATCTTAAATCCTCACGCGCCACCACCACCACCACCACCGCCTTTGTGCACCCAGCAGCAGCTGCTGCGTATAAATTACTAACTTACACAGTTACTCGATCGCCAGGTCGAGAAACTGTGGTGGGGTAAAGTGTGGGTACGCCCACTTGTACCGAGGCGTGTGCTCAGTATGGAAGAGGAGACAAAATACCCTCTGAGTCATCCGTCTAGTTGAAGGCCTTTCCACCGGCAGTGGCGTTTGCGAGCAATTGCAGGGGCCTGCGCCTTTGCCTTTTAACTGAGGAACGAGGCCACGTTTACCACCACCACCACCACGCGGTAACTTGAGCCGCCGTGCGGTTTGTACGTTCACGGGTGCCAACCCAATGCCTTCGTTTCCTCAGATTACCGCTTCGCGACTTCCTCAAAACGTTTAGCGATGTTTATGTTTATCGTTTTAACAACACCGGAATATATCTAGACGCCCATCGACTGCTCACTTATAACGATTGTTGCATGTCTGTGCCCTGCAAACATCGACGTGACGTCTGGATTCCCAGCTCACGGTTCAATTGACAACGGTGACTTATCAAGGCCAGAAGCCACTGCGACGCGATTAAGGTTCTCTCTCACACCTCCGACGGCCGTGGAGGTTTGTTTGACCATACTTCACCACGCTGGTTAGTGCGCGTTTGGTGAAGATGAACGAAACGGGGCGCTCGCTGGCCACTAATATCAGCCATGGCGGGGAATCGAATACAGGGCGCCTGGTTTAGAGCGCAGTGTGCTGCTGCTAATCACGACGCCAAATGCTCCAGCCAATGTCCCGTGGGCTATGCCCGGGAGGGGTCGGCAGCCTGCTGCTCCGTAGCCACACGCGGCCCTTTAAGGACCGCTTCGTGACGCTGCTTACGAAGGGCCGTCTCGCGTTCAACGTGCGCATTGCGGCTCTTTAAATATTGAATGTTTTGCCGGATTTCGAAAAAAATATCCCTTCTTGTTATTTTGATTGCTGACCTCTGTGCTGTACGCTACAGCATAGACCAAAATACAAAGACCCCCTCCCCCCCCCCCGTATAGTCTAATGAGACTATTGGGGTAAGTGTTGTGAGCGAGCACCTATGGTACTCGATTAGGGCCGAGTTGACCTAGGAGAAGACCCACGATCGGTTCTTCTGTTGTTGGCCGTGGCTGGAAATCGAAACTCCGGTCGCCGGGTTTCAGATCCCCACATCGCATCGGCACCAATAACAACAACAACAACATCATCAGGCGACATTCGCTACCACGTCTATGGCAGCATCGCCGCAGCGCTTGTGCCAGGCTTGTTGCAATGTGAGGCCGTCACATGAGGCGTCGAAGGCTCGCTGGTAGGTCACGGGACAGACCCCCAGGTGTCGTGGGTGGATTGACTGCGATGATCATAATTTACATGGCTTGACTTAAAGCTTTCGTGACTGCAGGAATTCATATTCTTTGGGTCATTCACGTATATAGGTTTTGTTATTGCTTGTTATTTTCTTTCTACGTGACTTTACCGAAAGACCCAAAGAATATTTGCATAACTACAGGGAAATTAAGTAAAAACTTTTTTTATTATATTTTTGTGTCTCCCTTCTGATGGGACTTTGTAGGATGAACGTTGAGATTTTTAAGGGCACGGGGTGACCAACAAGGTCTGAATTGGTCTGTAATAAGAAGACGTTCCTTCGGAGTGGGCAGGTAGGAACTTGGTTGGACAGTGCATTCGTGCACGACAGAAAGCTCGCGGTCACGTGACGCACTTCAACCAATCCGGGAGCGTACATGTTTGGGAGGGGCTATGCACGACAGACAAATAATCCCTGGTGGGCAGTGTGGAACTGTTGTTCCTCCCTGTATAGGCACCGATCAAGGGTTGACAGGTATGCATTTGTAAAGCGCATTTCATTCATAGATCCCAATGCGCCATGTATGGAAAGCAGGAAATAATCAGAACCAGGGTAAACGGCCAGAATTCGTAGGTCGAGGCCAGTTTTAATCGGTGAGATTTAAATACCGACTTAAATATATCGAACGATGACTGGCAGATACTCCATCTGTGCTCCCCACTGTGCCAACTCGCTGCGTTTTAGCTGCCTCGCGCTCGTTGTTGTGAGCGTCGTTCCTATGCCCTCCCGATGATGTTAGAGGACGATCGCCTGACCTTTATCTCGCCAGGAGCATAGGTTTTATATGTGTTTCATATGTACGGTACATATATACACCAAAGACAAAGATCCCCGTATAGCCTTTGACAGACTGTTGGGGCAAATGCTGTGAGCGAGCACCTATGAAGGCCGGCACAGCACACGAGAGGGTTAGTGCCCAGCGCCATGCCCGTCCGCCTTTGTCTCCCCCAGTGGCGATGTTTACACACCTCGCCAGGTAATCATTTGAGGCTGAGCCGACCTAGGGGAGGCCCAGAAGCGGTTCAGATAATCGTCACTGGTGTTGGCCGTGAGCGGGAATCGACTTCGGGTAGCCGGGTTCGTTGTAGCGCAGCGCGCTAACCGCTGCGCCGCCGCTCCCCACACTTATTCAACAAATACAAAGATCCCCCGTATAGCCTTAACAGACTGTTGAGTCAAGTGCTGTTAGCGAGCACCTATGAAGGCCGACACGGCACACGAGGGGGTGGGTGGCCAGCACCTTGCCCGGCCGCCTTCGTCTCCCTCGTGGCAACGTTTTTACACATTGCACCAGGTATTCGATTGAGGCTGAGTCGATCTAGGGGAGGAGGCCCAGGACAGGTTCAGATACTCGTCACGCTGGTGTTGGCCGTGAGCGGGGAACGAACTCGGGTCTCCGGGTTCGTAGTGGCGCAGCGCGCTAACCGCTGCGCCGCCGCTCCCCACACTATGTACATACACCGTACACATCGCGACAGACACTCTACCTTGGGCTCGCTCCGCGTCTCCGTTCACGAGTGAGAGGCTTAATTCAGTGAGACAGCCTCCCGCACCCCCCCCCTCCAAGTCCGCCCGCCTCCCACGACACGGCCGCAAATGCCTCCCAATCAATAACTGTCAGAGAAATGAAAGGCAGCGGTTGAATATTCAATAGCGTCCTCGAGTTAAAACAAAAAAAAACATTAAAGAAAAAACACACACATGCACGCACACGCGCGCGCACTCTCCTATTTTGCAACCACGCAGTCGCTCAACACACCCCCCCCCCCCTTTCAAACCATCCACACCCCCCGGCAGATAGGATAATGAGCTGTAGTTTGTGTATAAAATCCTTACGCGTTATTTGCGCTATGAGGAAGAGTAATGTCTTCATCATTTAGTGAAATGCAACACACGTACGTATGAGCGGAGAAGCGAGCGGTGGCGCAGCGGTTAGCGCACTGCGCTTTGTGAGTTTCATTGGCGGCCGCAACTCGCTCACCCGCTTACCCCAATCCCCACTGACCAGCGTGGCGATGTATGGTCAAGTGACCGCGGTGGACAACACTGCGTGAGGGAGGGAGGCTTTCGTCCAGCTGTGGATTGGTTGAAGTTATTTTACGAGCGGATTTTGTTTTTTACTTTCTCTGCACGAGATCCCTTGTGCTAAACCGTTTGCTGTGGCTTTCAAGTGCAGGTTATATTAATAGTTAATGAATACACGATTTGCACGTGTGATTCATTGCATTGTAATCGATTGATAAGTGAGTGCATTGGTTGTCTACTTGGTTTTTAAGTAATTTATTAATTTAATGATTGGTTTGTTTTATTAATTGGCCAAATGTATGTACCATGGTAAACTTCTTTTCCATCCTACATAGCCAGCCGCGCTAAAAGCTAAACGCAAAAAGCACAAAAATTTGCTAGATGATGATTTCAAAGTGCATAGCTTACAGTGGCTTCCTAATATCGGAAGGAAAAGCGTTCCAGACGGCCGCAGGAGCACATCTGAAAACGCGCATGAGTGATGATTTAGTCATCGTAATTTATTGACTGTGCTATTATTGTTATTGCATTGGATAATTGGTGTGATTATTGAATCGTTGTATGTTGATTTTTAAATCCTTGATCGATTGATGAATGAATTCAAAGATATATCTGGTACTAACATGGATTTTTTTATTGAAAAGTTGCTTTATTGACGAGTTTATTTATTGATTATTTCTCTTTATTAATGTATTTATTGATTATTTAATCGGATTAAGGTTGAGTTGAATGATTTTTTTTATTTTAGTTGTGAAGTTTGGTTAAGGAACTGTTTTAATATTGATGGACTGATTACTGTTTCGGTTGATTTGTAAATAATCGATGCATTGCTTGGTTCAATCCTTTGCTGATATGTTGGTGTATTTATTGGTATTATGGTTAATCGATTGAGGTATTTGTTGATTTTCATTATAAACCAACGAGCGAGCTGATTGTTGGTGTGTTCATTGTATTTCTCTCTCTCTCCCCTCATTGATGTATTGCCTGCCACAGATATCCCGCACCAAGACGTGGAGTTGAACTCTGTCATTAACGCTCAAGGTTGCTTCCTCAGGGAGATCATGTGCCTCGCCTTCTCCCCTCTCCTGGTGACCCTCACGCTCCAAGCACCACAGGAGATCTAGCGGACGAGAGCGTTCGAGAGTTGGTGAGTGGGAGAGTTAGCAGACAGCAGAGTTAGCGGATGGGAGAGTTTGTGAACGGGAGAGTGAGTGAGTTAGGGGATGGGAGAGTTTGTCGCGATCTGTCTGTGTTTGTCTATGGGTCTCTCCATCGATCTGATGCAGAATTCCTCACTCCGTTAAAAGTGCTCTGCAATAGACTCGTTGCTCTTTGTCGACTGCACATTGTCGACGACGAGGTAAATCTCTTGAAATGCGCCATTGTTGATGAATGTGAATTAATTAACTTATACGAAATATATATATTTACGCACAGTTGGTGTTTAATGGCCTATGAGCAAATCGCCTACAATGCTTCCGATCTCGTAAGATCTCGGCAGCT
>CM025620.2:12931657-12944684 GCA_014621495.2 Entosphenus tridentatus | reverse complement strand
AGAGAGAGAGAGCGCGAGGGAGGGGGGGAGGTTAAGTTCTGTCAATGTTTGCTCTTCAAATATTTCCTGAGACGTTTACGGCGCATTTATCCGCTGACAGAGCCCGGGGAACATCTGCGAGGTGTTATGGCCCCGGGGCAATCGGGCGCGCGCGCGCGCGGAGGGAGCGCGCGCGCGCCGCGTCGATCGGCGTCTAAACGTCGAGGCGAGGTGCGCGTTACGCATATATTTGCCTCTCCCTCCGTGCGTTCGCCTCGCGCGCGACCACGATGCCATAAACCGACGCGAACCCCTCGACTCCTCGAAGCCGGCTCCGTATGTCCAGATGGCACCAGTTGGTCCTGGAATGCCCCTCCCCCTCCACCACTCACACACACCACCAACCTCCACCACCACCACCAACCACTACCTCATCATCGTCTCCACGCGACGTCCTTCCCCGATGAGCCCACGGGGACACGCGCGCGCGGATGCGTGGAACGGAACGGGGTCCCGCGACCCCAGTGCTTCCCGCGGACCCCCATGCTTTTGTTGCGGGGGGCGGCGGGGGGCTCATTGCCGAAGCCGCGAGTCGATCGACACCGCGAACGGTCAACGCAGCCGACGGACATCGGGAGTCGAGCAGGAGACGGGGGCGGGGGGGGGGCTCGCAATCTTCAACTAAAACCCGAGGAGAGGTCCCGTGGAGCGCGCGGCGGAGATGGACGGCACCTCGCCAGAGAAACAGAGAGAGAGACAAACAGAGAGCGAAAGATGGGGGAGGAGAGTTTTGAGCTACGCACGTGGTGGCCTTTAGCGAAGAGGGTTGGGGGGGGGCAAATGCACTTTGCGAGCCGCACGCGCCGCGTCCCCGTTGTGTTTGCGTGGTTGGCGTCTGTCCGTGCGATCCGCTGCGTAATTGCGCGGAAGGGTTCCGCGCGAGCTAAAAATGTTTGCCGAGGCCGGCGATTTACTCCGACGTCGTGATTGCACCTTCAATAAAAATGCGTTTTTTTTGTTGTTGTTTCGCTAATGGAAGGAATCGGCGGCGTCACTCCAGCGCCAAACATCCACAACCGCCCTCCTCCTCCCTCTCTGCACGCTCTCTTCTCCCTCCCGCCTCTCCCGTTCCGTTGTGACCCACCAACCCCGTCAGTGCCCTCCATGCACCCTGCCCATCCCCTGCGCTCATCCCCGCCAGGTTTTTGAGGACTTGAACCGCGCTGATTCCGCGGTGGCTCGCATCTTCTCCCCGCTCTCTCTGTCTCTCGAGCGGAATGCGACGAGGGAGAGAGGAGGGTCACGCGGATGGAACGCGAACCATCACTCAAGTCCCAGCAGCAGCAGCAGCGAGCCGAGTCTAGGACCCGTACTCGCCAGGAGCGATGCCTGCAATGGTGACGATGGTGATGATGGTGATTAGTGTGGTGGTGTTATACTTTTCAAATCCTCCCATGACTCGCGACGTGAACGCGTTCGTCTCGATGCGCGTGTTCGCCGCTGAGTCCGAGACGCGAGCGCCGCGTTCACGAATGCAAAGTTTCGCAGCTGTGACGCGCCTCGAGTCCCGGAGTCGAACTCATGCGCCCGCTGCTGGGCTCGCGGTGTTCGGAGCTTTTGTGAGAGCGGCAGCAACAGGAACACGTCCCTCTCGCTCGCCCACTTTGCCGTGCCCAACCACACAACCACGACCATCACCGACGCGACCACCGCCACCAACAACTACCACAACTCGTACCGACACCACCATAACCACCACCACAATGTTCAACATCACCACCACCATCACCACAACTACCCCGACCGACGCCGCCACCACCACCACCACCATCTCCCACTCACCCTCCTTGCAGACCCCCGCCACCCCGCCGCCCCCCCCCACCCGAACCTCCTCCACCAACTCCACGCGGGCGTCATCACCGCCGCCTCTCCACCAATGGGCGACCTCTCTCCGCCTCTTCTCTGGAGATCGTGGTGGTGGTGGTGGGGGGAGGGGGTTCAGTGCGGGCGGGGGGGGGGGGCTGGGGGGGGGGGGGGGAGCGGGGGGGGGCGGTCGGAGAAGGCGGCGCGCGCCGGGGCCGACCAATGGGGGGGGCCCGCGCGCGGGCTCCGCGTTCGGGAGAAAGTTTTGTTGGGAGGCGCGCGCGCAGAGAGGGGGGGGGGGTCTATGAATGGCCGAGCGCGAAGAGCTGCGAGGTTCAGTGCTCGAGGCGAGAGCTCCGCTCACTCCCTCACTCACTCGCACTCGGCTCCCCACCCGCCCATTTCTCCCCCCCCCCCGCCCCCAACCTTTCATCATCATAATCATCATCTCTCTCTATCCTCAACGTCACCTGCAGCATCATCATCAGCAGCAGCAGCAGCAACAGCAGCAGCCGCTTCGCGACACGAGAAGCGACAAGAGACGCGAGAGAGAGACAGACAGAGAGAGAGAGAGAGCGGAGAGGACACCCAACCGAAGCAGCCCCCCCCGCCTCTTTCCCCTTCACGACGTAATTTGTTTTTTTTTTAAACCTCTCTCTCTCTCTGTATGCACGCGAGAAGAGAACGCGCGATCAGAGATCCGTGCGACGCGTGACGGATTTGCCAGCGACGCGTCACGTGGCGTCGTCACTCGAGGTAACAGTCGACGATTATTTTGGTAACAGGGGTGGTGACGGTGGTGACGGTGGTGGTGGTGGTGACGGTGGTGGTGGTGGTGGTGACGGTGGCGCGCGTCGAGTCTCAATGCGCGAGCGGGGCGCGTAACGCAGCAGTCAGCAGCAGCAGTAGCAGCAGCAGTAGCATCAGCAGCAGCAGTAGCAGCAGCAGCGTGGTCGTTGATTTGATTGTTTGGAACGCGATTTCTGGCCCGGAGATGTTTAGATTTTTGGGGGGATTTTTTTTTGCCGATCCCCGACCTCACACCCCCACCACCCCCCACCCGACCCACCAACCCGAGTGTTGTTCTAATGTCGCGATCTCTCCGATGCTGTCGTTTTCATTTTTGTTTATTTTCGGAAAGGAAGAGAAAGAGAAAGTTGAGAGTTTGGAGCGATTCCCGATTCCTCGGGAGCGCAAGTTGAAGATGTAATAACTCTGTACGAGCCGTTCATGTTGTAGTGCTTAATAATGTCATCATCATTATTATTAGGATAATTAACCTTATCATTCCACTTGTGTACATTTTCTTAATTTGTGTACGTCTTTACGTGCATATTTGTGTCGGCGGTGCTGAGTTTGCGAATGCAAATATTCGTTCGTTCGCTTTCGTTCCACCACCGCGTTCGATGAGCGTGCACGCGCGCGCGCGGCTACCGATTAATCGTGCACCGCCGATCGTTATCAATCCGATTAATCGATCATTTAATCAATCGATCACTCAATAGATGGTCGAACGCCAAAAATGCTTCTTAAAAACAAACGCCTTTGGCAATGGCGCTGATAGTTATTGAATTGGTAACGCCAATGGAGTTGTCGACAGAGACGCGCATTTGCTGCTGCTGCTGCTGCTGTTGCTGCTGCAGCTGCTGCTGCTGCTGCTGTTGCTGCTGCAGCTGCTGTTGCTGCTGCTGCTGCTGTTGCTGCTGCAGCTGCTGCTGCTGATGTCGCTTGCTGGCTCGCTGCCGGTTCGTCCGTGGGATTGAGACAGCGGCATTGCGGGAGAGAGAGAGAGAGCGCGGAAGGGACGTAACAAGAGAGAGACGGTGCAGGAGATGCCGCAGGAGGAGAGAGAGATGGACTGAGAGTTGACGAGAGAGTGCCGCGGAGGGAGATCGCAGAGAGTGAGAAAGCGGTGGGGGGAGGGGGGGGTAGGGAGCTGCGCGGGGAACTCTCTCGCAAACAAACCTGAAGCGCGTAACGGCGGTCACAGCATCGGGCGGGTTTTCATCACCATCCAGCAGTGGATGGACACTGCCGGATGAAGGCCTCGCTCCCTCGCGCATGCCGCGGGTCGGTCGCGAGGGTTGAGAGAGGGCGAGCGTCCAGGACCCGGTTCAGGTGCCAACTGGTCACACCCGTGAGTTCATAGGGCAGCGCGCTAATCACTGCGCCACCGCTCCGCTCACTCGCGTGCAAAGATTGAGATCCGCCACCGCGTCGTCTGCGCTTGACACAGACTGTTGGGGCGAGAGCCCTGAGCGAGAGGCACCGATGAAGGCCGGCACGGCGCACGAAGGGGGTGAGTGGCCAACACCACGCCCGGCCGCCTTTGTCTCCCCCGGTGGCGATGTTTATTAGACACCGCACCAGTTACTCATTTGAGGCTGAGTCGACCTAGGGGAGGCACAGTACCGGTTCGGATAATCGTCACCGGTGTTGGTGGCCGTGAGCGGGAATCGAACTCGGGTGGTCGGGTTCGTAGCGCTAACCGCTAACCGCTGCACTACCGCTTCCCACACGGAGAAAACAAAGACAAAGATCCCCCGCATAGCCTTAACAGACTGTTGGGGAAAGTGCTGTTAGCAAGAACCTATGAAGGCCGGCACGGCACACGAGGGGGTGGGTGGCCAGCACCACGCCCGGCCGCCTTTGTCTCCCCCAGTGGCGATGTTTAACACACCGCACCAGGTACTCATTTGAGGCTGAGTCGACCTAGGGGAGGCACAGGACCGGTTCGGATAATCGCTATCACCGATGTTGGCCGTGAGCGGGAATCGAACCCGGGTCGTCGGGTTCGTAGTGCAGCGCGCTAACCGCTACATCACCGCTCCCCACACACACACACATATATATATACACACTCACACGCACAATCACGCACGCTCTCTCGCCTTAACACATACACGCAGACACACGTAGACAAAGGCAAAGATTGCCCCCGTATAGCCTCAACAGACTGTTGGGGAAAGTGCTGTCAGCGAGCGCCTTCACGCATCGGTGTGAATCGTCGCTCAGTCACGCAACTAAACGCGCGCCGTTCATGCGAAGCTCAACGTTGACGGGGAGGAGAGATGAGGGGGACTGAACCGTGAGCCCCACTCCAAGCCTAGCCCCAAACCCTGAACCACAAATCATCAACCCGAACCCTTCATCCTATCCCCTAACTCTCACCTATGGCCCGTAACCCCTTGAATTAGAACTCGCGACTCGTAACCCCTAACGCCCGAAAACCTGAACGATAATTTTAACTACAACCCATAGGTCGGAGCTTAAACCGAACCCAATGCCCCATAACAACTCAAACCTATAACCCATAACGCGTAATTCTAACCTGCCATTAACCCTGACACATTACCTGAACATATAGCCCGGAGCCTATAATTCCGACTCAGGCCCATGTCCTGTAAAACGAAACCTACAGCAAACCCATCACCGCTCACCGAACCCAAACCCAACACTCTAACCGTACCCATTAAATCCACAGCCTCTGTGACTATTACACAGAACCCCTAAACCTATAAACCCGACCCAAGGGGGTTCCACGGGGTAGTGGTCGAACCCAGTTCGACTCCGGGTAAAGTTTAACGAGTTCAGTCGATGTGAAAACACTCGCGCGCGCGCATAAATACAAAGGTCCCCCGTATAGCCTTTATCGTACTGTTGGGGCAAGTGCGGATAGCGTGTAACACCTATGAAGGCCGACACGGCACACGAGGGGGTGTCGTGGCTTGTACCACGATCGGCCGCCTTTGTCTCCCTAGTGCCGTCGCACCAGGTACTCATTTGAGATCGAGTAGACCGAGGGAAAGGCGCGAGCGGGAATCGAACTCGGGTGGCGGGGTTCGTAGCACAGTGCGCTAACCGCAGCGCCACCGCTCCCCCGGCGCGCGCGCGCGCACACGCGCATACACACAAATACATAAACATATATATACACATATACACACATATACATACATACACAAATACCCCCGTATATCCTTTAACAGACTGTTGGGGAAAGTGCTGTTTGTTAAAACCAATTAAGGCGGGCACGGCACGCGACTGGGTGGTGTGGCTAGTCCCGCACTCGACCGCCTTTGTCTCCCCAGCGGTGATTTTTTTTTTTACACCGCAGAATGTACTTATTTAAGTACGTACAAGTACATAATACACAGATGCAGACGTATAAATACGTACATATACATACGCATAAGCAAATAGACGCACGCGCATTAAAAAAACGCACGCTTATGCGCGGGTGTTCGTACGCACATTTACAAACACACACAAAAAAAAATATCCCCCGTATAGCCTCAACAGACTGTCGGGGCAAGTGCACACGAAGGGGATGGGGTGGCGGGCACCACGCCCGGCCAACCTTTGTCTCCCCAGTGGTGATGCTTAACACACCGCAACAGGTCCTCATTTTAGGCTGAGTCCACCTACGGGGTATGCCTAGAACCGGTTCAAATATTCGTCATCGATATCTGGCCGTGAGAGGCACTATCCTAACCGTCACCGGTGTTGTGCCGTGAGCCGGAATCGAACCCGGATGGCCGGGTTGATAGCGCAGCGTAGCGCTAACCCCTACACTACCGCTCCCCACCATAGACACGTTCACACACACGCACAAGGTGCTAGACAGACAGGCAGACAGACAACGTCTCAATCACATGTTATCTGTCTCTCTACATACAAAAGGAAAGTATTGCTGACAAAACCCAACGGAACCCGTGGGCTATCCGTGAGCGATTCATATCAGCAGCGTCGATTCGTTTACGAACAAAAAAAACAACTTGGGGACCGGTTTCGATGTGCGGTGTCTCATCAGCGGCAGATCAATGCCGGTGAACTTGCCAGATGTCCGAAGGCATGATGAGTCCTGTGTCCACGCAAGACTGCGAGATCGACAGCGAGGGGGACACTCACCCCGAGGCCTTGAAGAGTTTATACACAGCATGGGCGATTACATGGACGGCGAAGTTTAGCAGCAATAACAACAACAACCGCAACAAGTTGCTTATACCCCCACATTACCGGAAATTAATTTCAATGATAGCAGCCTCCCTATGCGTGTACGTGCGTTGAACTTCTTTCGCACCGTACGTAGCCGACCGCGCTAACTGCTGTGAGCGTTGCCCGCTGTGCAAGTGGCGGTCTCGAGTTCACGGCCACTCGAGATTGGCGTCGTCCGCGCGCACGAACGAAGACACCGACACGACCCCGACACGACCCTGCCGTGCCAAAGGCCGTCGTCTCTACGCACTCGGCAGGCAACAAGTCTCACCCTCCTCTCACGAAACCTCGTCGCTTGCCGCTGGCAATTAACCACTGCTGGTCACGGCCTGTCGAGGAGCGTCTCAAGCAGTTTCACAAACACAACGTGAGATAATACAAATACTCAATGCACGTAATCACCATCATTAGTGCAAGATGAATAGGCTCACATGATGCGCACGCATAATGTACCTTTGATTCGTTACCACCCCCCCCCCCCCAATTCGGGCAAGAAGAGCGAACGATTTGTCAGCACATCTACGTCTCTATTTAAGGAACGAAACGGGCGGACTTTCTCCACAAACCTGGCTGTCGCCTGATGAAGCTGGTTGTAATAACCGGCGAAACGTCGTGCTCGGATTGTAAATGTTTTGTGGCTTGGCTCTCCAACACACCGGTTCGTACTGTAACTCGTGACGAATTGGCACGTTCGTCTTACGCGACAACACCCTTACTAATTGGCTGTGGTCGGGTGGTGGCGGGTTTAACGACACAGCATTTATATATTGACGCGATCTAACCCACAAAAACACCTCTGTGTTATGGATCATTCACGTCATTGTCATGTCCGAACGCTCATTGATTGGCGGAAAGCATCTTAATATCTAGAGGGCTGCAGAGCTCGGGGGATTGATGGTAGCGCCGCAGTGGCCGCATTCTCGCGCTCGTGTCCAATGCGACAATTTGCGTGAAACGACGTCGCGATAAATAAATCCAAACTCTCTCAGAATATTTATTTATCCTGGAGAAATTATTATTATCATCATCATCATCACTACCAATCATCATCATCATCTTGTATCAATCATCGGACGTCGAGCCTCACACGAATATAACGCAAGTCACGACGCAGCGTTGAACAGAACTGCGCACGTGAATTTAGAATCACAATACGGTGTATGTCTATGGGTCTCTGTGCGAGTCTATAGGTCTCTGTGCGAGTGTGTTAGCCTATGGGTGTCTATGTAAGTCCATGTATCTTTGTGCGAGGGTGTGCGAGTCTATGGGGCTCTGTGCGAGTCTATGGGTCTCTGTGCGAGCCTATGGGTCTATGTGTGAGTTTATGGGCCTCTGTGTGAGTCTATGGGTCTATGTGTGAGTTTATGGGTCTATGTGTGAGTCTATGGGTCTCTGTACGAGTCTATGGGTCTCTGTGTGAGTTTATGGGCCTCTGTGCGAGTATATGGGTCTCTGTGTGAGTCTATGGGTCTATGTGTGAGTCTATGGGTCTCTGCGTGAGTCTATGGGTCTCTGTGCGAGTCTATGGGTCTCTGTGCGAGTCTATGGGTCTCTGTGCGAGTCTATGGGTCTCTGTGCGAGTCTACGGGTCTCTGTGCAAGTCTATGGGTCTCTGTGTGAGTCTATGGGTCTCTGTGCGAGTCTATAGGTCTCTGTGCGAGTCTATGGGTCTCTGTGCGAGTCTATGGGTCACTGTGCGAGTCTATGGGTCTCTGTGCGAGTCTACGGTCCTCTGTGCGAGTTTATGGGTCTCTGTGTGAGTCTATGGGTCTCTGTGCGAGTCTGTGGGTCTCTGTGCGAGTCTCTGGGTGTTTAAATTTAAGTGAATTAAAAGTTATATTGCTGTCCGATGTATCATCAACAAACAGGGAAACAACGACCGGACCACAAGACGCGCATTGTTACCCTATTTTAAAAGAAGCAAAAGTTTAGGAGTGCGTCTTCTTATTAATCCGGATGATTGGGGGGGAGGGGGCAGTTTGTTGAGGAGTGTTCGGCTGTTTGGCCAAATCGTGATGAGGAATTTTGACCGTAAACATCGTCAGGAGGGCTTGTAGTGGAGAGTGACGCTCGCGTCACCACACAGGGTGACGATCTCAAGGGTTCCTGGGCTCCCCCCCTCCTCCACTCCCAGGTCGACTTGGCATCAAACGAGTACCTGCTGCTGCTGCTGCTGATGCTGTGTGTAGACATCGCCACTCGGGAGACAAAGGGGGCCCGGGCGTGGTGCTGGCCACCCACCTCCTCGTGTGCCGCAGTTCCGGCCTTCGTAGATGCTACTCGCTAACAGCACTTGCCCCAACAGTCTGTTACAGGCTATAAGGGGGTGGGATCTTTGTCTTTGTTAGCTGGGGAGCGGTGGCGTAGTGGTTGGCGCGCTGCGCCACGAATCCCGCGGCCACCCGAGTTCGATTCCCGTTCACGGCCACCAACACCAGTGAACCGGTCCCGGGCCTCTCCTAGGTCGACTCAGCCTAAAATGAGTATCTGGTGGCGCGCCGTGATGAACACCAGCATTGGGGAGACAAAGGCGGCCGCGCGTAACGTCACGTGGTACCTGGCGCTCTCAAACAGCACTCGCCCCAACAGTCTGTTAAAGTCCATCCGGGGGATCTTTGTCTTTATCACACGTACATAATACAGGGTAAATATACATGTATACAATAGATATATATTTTTTAAAAACCCACCGTATGAATGCGTGCATACGATGGCGATCGTGACTGAGTGATGCAAATTCTCACGCGGTCTTCCAGAAAGTGCGAGTTTGTAACCGAGCGAAAGATGGAACATTATAAAAAATATAATAATATAAAGATGGAACATTCTAACGATGTCGAGAGAGGCGGCGGGTGGATCCAACATTGTCCCCCACTTAAACTCAAAGTTCCCCGCACCTCCGATGAGCAACGGTTTTGCCCCCATGTACGGTGCGAAAGAAGCTCTACATACGAACAACACACATACAACAAATACAAAGATGTCCCGTATAGCCTTAACAGACTGTTGGGGCAAGTGCTGTTAGCGAGCACCTATGAAGGCCGGCACGGCACCCGAGGGGGTGGGTGGCCAGCACCACGCCTGGGGCTTTTGTCTTGAGGTTGAGTCGACCTAGGTGAGGCCCAGGACCGGTTCAAATAATCATCAGTGGTGTTGGCCGTGAGCGGGAATCGAACTCGGGTCGCCAGGTTCGTAGCGCAGCGCGCAAACCGCTACACTACGGCTCCCCATAACTCACACACATCATACAACACATCATACAACACACGTAAAACATGTAACATACGTCGCGCGTACAAGTTCCGTGTTGCTGCTACGAACGCTCGCGTCTGATGCCGTGAACGACGATGCTCCCTGGCTGGTGGACCGAGTAATTCGCCACGCGTCGAGTGGTGGTGCCAGCGATTCGGTGCATTGCATAGGGAAGCGATTCATGCCCGCGAGGAGTGACTGATACATATATATATGTACGCTTAGATGTACAATTACCTTTTCTACATTTATATATGTATGTACAGTATTTATAACTTTTAACACGTAGGCTTTCGCGACCAATATCATCCATAATAGAGGTTATTTTGTGTTAGATTGCGTAAATATAAATGTGTCGTTAAACCCGCCACCACCCGACACAGCCAACTTGTAAGGTTTGTCACGTAAACAGCACGTGGCCAATTCGTTACAAGTACAGCACACCGGTCTGATTCCGACGTTTCGCGAGTAATCACAACCAGCATCATCAGGCGACAGACAGATTTGTGGAGAAATCCTCCGGGTTTACCGACACAATTAGATTTACTCAATTTCACTCAAAACAAAACTTGTATTGTGGATACTTATAACTTGTATGCCATTATACAGAGACATAAATGCTCCTGTGACGATTTTTTCTTATTAATTTAAGGTGAACGCGATGTTTGACCCATGCGGTAAATCCACAACTTTCAGTCACGTGTAGCTGTTACGTCTTCTTGTCACGCACCGATTACAAACGTACACATCGACATGGACATTTAGACCGCTTGCTCAATCCACTGCTGGATGTGAAGGCATCCAGCAGTGCGCCGGTTATCGGGGGGGAGGGGTGGTTTCTTTGACCATACTTCACCACCGCTGAAGATGTGAGTTCACCATCGCCGGGAGTCGAACTGCGGTCGTAAGCGGCTCGCCGTGGCGTGCTAACCACAGCGCCGCCGCTCAGTTCGCTAAATGTACAAAATAGTTTAAATCGGAAATGTGCACTCGAGTTCAGATCCTAACTCCTGCATATTTTTTTTATTCGCGATGAGACTTGAGTCGTTACTAAAATGCATTTAAACGAAGGGAACTCATTCTTTATCCCCAGTGTACGTGTAAACTCGTCTTGTGTACACTACGCATACACGTTACCGTGTGTGTGTGTATACGATGTTGTGTGTGTGTGCGTATGTACGCGTGTATGTATATGTGGAGCGGTAGTGTAGGGGTGAGTGCGCGCTGCGAAACCGGCGGCCAGTGACGATTATCTGAACCGGTTCTGGGCCTCCCCCTAAGTCGACTCAGCCTCAAATGAGTCACTGGTGCGGTGTGTAAAAGCATCGACACTGGAGAGACAAAGGCGGTCGGGCGTGGTGCTGGCCACCCCACCCGCTCGTGGCGGCCTTCATTGGTGCTACTCGCTAACAGCACTTGCCCCGACAGTCTGTTAAGGCTACACGGCGGGAGGATCTTTGTCTTTTGATGGTTCGTGGTGGTGGTGCTGATGGTGGTGGTCTTAGTCTCCCCAGTGGCGATGTTCACACATCGCACCAGGTACCCATTTGAGGCTGGGTCGACCTAGGGGAGTCTCAGGACCGGTTCAAATAATCGTCACTGGTGTTGGCCGTGAGCGGGAATCGAACTCGGATGGCCGGGTTCGTAGCCCAGCGCGCGAACCACTACGCTACCGTGACACACACCATGGACCACCACTCCATGCTGTCGTCGTTACCAACAACACTGAGTGGCGTTCACGTCTCCACGGCGTCTGTGCCAGGCTGGGTGCACCTTGAGACCACGTGACGAGCGTCGAAGGCTCGCCGGCGGGAGATCACGGGACAGACCTAGGCGCAAATGGAACTTCACCACCACCACCACCAGCGCCACCACCACCACCACAACAACAATTACCATCACAACCATTCAACAATTCGGACCAATGGAATGAAGTTCTGTGCGGAGGCGACGCAGTAGTTTATAGGTAACGCATTACAGACGGTGCGCTTTGTCATTACTTTTAAAAACAAAACACAACACAAAGACCTGCCCCCCCCCCCAACTCCCCTCCCACCTTTCCCCCCCCCCCTCTCCCCCCCTCTCATAATAGGCCGCTTCATCTGCATGTGAAAGGCGCTCTTTTCGGAGCGCTCCACGCCGCGTTCGGTGCTGATGATGCTCGGGAGAGAGAAACCCCGGGCGCGCGCGCGGGGCATCGTAAAAGTTTCGCCGATAAATAAATAAATGGCCTGCAGAGGAACGAGGCGAGACAGCGAGACGACAGATACGAGACGGAGAGACAGAGAGACTTGGAACCGGACATGCACCGCGTGGAGCTGGACATGCATGGGGGTGTCCCGTGCATGCAGAGAGACGCGCACAGAGCCACGCAGAGAGACACGCAGAGAGATGCAGAGATGCATGCAGAGAGACACGCAGGGAGAGATGTAGAGATGCATGCAGAGAGACACGCAGGGAGAGATGCAGAGACACGAGGGGAGACACGCTGGGATCAGACAGATGTGGCTTGATAACTCGATCGACTGAGACACGCTGAGAGACAGACACAGAGACGCACACTGGCGCAGAGACGCGCCAAACACGCAGACAGGCGGGCGCTCAGATAGAGGGACAAGACGTGCATCACAAGGACGGACAGGACGATGATAATATGCAGACACGCAGACCGACAGATCGATAGACCGGCAGAGACGGGAAAGGCGAGCAGACACACAGAGACACGCGGACAAACACACACACTCACAAATACACACATTCAAAAATACACGCACACAATTACAAATACACACACACTCACAAATACACGCACAGACAATCACAAATACACACACACTCACAAATATACACACAGTCACAAATACACGCACACACAATCACAAACACACACACAATCACAAATACACACACACACAATCACAAATACACACACACA
>CM025620.2:12896786-12909998 GCA_014621495.2 Entosphenus tridentatus | reverse complement strand
CACTACTACCACAATCACCACCACTCAACCACTAACCCACTACCACTGCTCAACCACTACTACAACTACCACAACCACCACCACTCAACCACTAACCCACTACCACTACTACAACCACCACCACTCAACCACTAACCCACGACCACCACCGCCGCTCAACCACGACTACCACAATCACCACCACTCATGGGGGAGGGAGGGGAGGGGCTGTGATTTTTTTGCTCTGGATGGGTGTGGGATGGGATAAGAGGCGCGGCAGCGGCGCTCGGCTCTAATGATGCCGCTGTCAGTTCCTCTCGGCCCCTCCGACGTGATCGTCACTAATTGATGTCACGGCTAATACATCCACGCGAGCCGCGCCCGGGTCCATGAGAGAAACCGTGCCGCCACCCCCACGTGCCCCCCCCCCCTCGCCCCCCCCCCCCCCCCCGCGCCCCCCCACCCCTCACCACCCCTCACCCACCCCCCTCGCTTTGGCCGAAACTCGAAGCGAGATTTTTCACGTCGCACGCAGCCAAGCGTAGCCGCTGGCCCTCACCGCGAACTCTGACCCCAACCGTAAATCCTGACTCTAACCACCCCCCCCACCCCCGCATCTCACTCACGACAACCATCACCTCGAACGTAGAGCCCTCACCCAGCCCCGATGCCAACCCTAAACCTCACTCTTACCCCAATCCCAACTTTATTTAACCCCAACTCGAACTCTAACCCTGGACTTTACTCTCAACTCGAAGTTATCGTTCAGGCCTCCCGCTCAGGATTTCACACTAACCCAACCTGTGACCCTAAAACTAACCCAACTACAGAATAACCTTAAAACTAACCCAACGAAAACCCTAAACCTAACCCAAACGATAACCATAACACTAAACTTAAACCAACTTCAACCCTAAACCTAACGCAACCTATAACCCCTCACCCATCACCCCAAACCCAACCCAAACTAAAGCCTGAACCCCGACTCTAAACCCCGAGCGCCACCGCCCCCTCGTGCCATGCGGCGGGTCCCGAGTGCTCCGGTGGCGGAAATTCCACAGCGCCATGGCGGGTACCGGTCAAAAGCCCCCCAAAGACCACCGCAGACTTCCAGGAAAAAGCGATTTCACTCCTTTTAATCGACCCGAGGAGAGGCAGGAGTCGCGAGAGAGCGGTGGTGGCAACGCCGCTGCTGCACGCGGCCACGGCCTGTAGCCCCGCGCTGTGTGGAGGCAGCAGCAGCGAGGGGTTGGTGGACCACACACGGATGTCGTTTGCGAAACTCCCTTCCTCCCCGTGGGCGTCGAGGGGGCGCCGTCGTACCCCCTGGCCCTGCCAGGAGATGGCGGCTCCAGCAAATGTGGACTCCCACCTGCCCCGCCTGCACGGGATAGAGCGTTTCTCCCTCGCACGCGTGTGTTTTCTCTCCGGCAGCTGCGGTTTTCTCCCACGTGTGAACACTCGTTGTTAACTGGGCGATAGCACCTTGATATGGAGCGGACCTTAGAGCTTGGGCAAAGAGAGGGTCTTCACGAGGGGGAGCTTGAGAGAGTCCCTCCAGAGAGAGGAACTCTCCGGAGAGTACCTCTCTTAGTCTCTCAAAAAATCCCTCGAGAGAGAGAGAGAGGAACTCACTACAGAGAGCCCCAGCAGCATGCGCCAGCACCACGCACAGCGCCAGCACCACGCACAGCGCCAGCACCACGGGGCTCGGCGACGTGCAGGGATCGGTGCGTGGGGTATCAGCACCGCGCAGCCCCGTCCACGCACGACCCACAAGGCATCGCCCCCCACCCCCCCGCGGCAGCCATCGTCCGCACGTTCATCCCACGGCGTCCGTCAGCCGCTGGCGCCGCTCAGCTCGGCGCGCAGGGAGCAAGTGTCACAGCCCAGCAGCAGCAGCGGCGGCGGCGGCGGCGGGGGAGAGCGCCCCCCCTCGCCCCCCCGTGCCCCCCACACCTCGGCGGCGCTCACGGTGAAGAGGCCGCCGCACCGGCACGGCCGGGACGCCTCCAACTGGTCTGCTCGCACGGGGAGACGTGGGGAGACCAAGGGGAGACGTGGGGAGACCTGGTCAGATATGCAGACACGCTGAGACAAGCTGAGACATGCTGGGACACGGTGGGACACGGTGCGACACGCTGAGACACGGTGGGACAAGTTGGGATACGGTGGGACACGGTGGGACACGGTGGGACACGGTGGGACATGGTAAGACACTGAGACACGCTGGGACATGATGGGACACGGTGAAACACGCTAAGACACGGGGACACGGAAATGGGCTGTCCGTACCGTCGTCCCAGTCCATGTCGTCAATGGAGAAACTGTCCTGGATGGGACCCTCCTGCTGCAGGGCCCTGTCTGATGGGAGAGGGGACCGGTTAGCGCGCGTCTACACGTGTACGGGCACACACGTGTACGGTTGCGTGCGTGAGTGCGGGGAGCAGTGGTTCAGTGGTTGGCGCGTTGCGCTACGAACCCGGCGGCCGCGGTTCTATTCCCGTTCATGGCCAACATCGGCAAAAGAATATCTGAACTGGCCCTGGGCCTCCCGTAGGTCGACCTTGTGCGGTGTGTAAATATCACCACTGGGGAGACAAAGGTGGACGGGCGTGGTATTGGTCACTCTCCCCTTTGTGTGCCACAGCACCGGCCTTCATAGGTGGCTACTCGCTAACAGCACTTGCCCCAACAGTCTGTTAAGGCTACGACGAGGGGGGGAATCTTTGCCGCGTCTCGCACCTCGTGCGCGCAGGTCGTGCGCTCTGCGCGTCTCCGCGTCTCCCAGCGTCCTCCACGCGCGCTCCACCTCCAGGAAGCGCCGGAGTTGCTCCTCACGTTCACCCTTGCCCAGGCCCTGGGCCGCTCGGTCCGGGTGCAGCTACGCGGGAGGGGGGGGGGGGGGGCGGGAGGGTCAGAGGTCGCGGGCGTATACACGCACTGAGGTCAGAGGTCGCGGGCTGACACACGCGCTGGGGTCAGAGGTCGCGGTCGTACACACGCAGGGTCAGAGGTTGCAGGTGGACACACACGCGGGGGTCAGAGGTCACGAGCGGACACACATGCACGGGGGTCAGAGGTCGCGGGCGGATACACATGCACGGGGGTCAGAGGTCGCGGGCAGATACACACGCACAGCCGTCGAGAGCCTCACTCATCCGTTAGTTCGTTCAATATCCCGACTCAATCGTCGACCCGGTCCGCTCTTTGACAATCATTCCCCGGCATACGAGGGAAACGCTCGCACGTTCGCCTGCGCACTCACCCGTCCGCTCACTCAATCATTCATCGATTCAATAATTATTTCACGTAATCACTCAATCGTTTATTGATCCAATAATACATATCATTACTTATTCAACGGCTCACTCACTCATTCATTTGCTCGTTCATTTTAATCGCCTCCTACTCCCCAACAAATGATCTCAGAGCCATCAACGGCGGTCGCGGGAGCTGGGAGCGGCGATCGCGAGCCCGGGAGGCCGAGCGGAGCGTCCCTCCGGGGCCCCCCCCCACAACCGCCCCTCCCCCCCCCCCCCCCCCCAACACCGCCCCCCCCGACTCGTTAACCAGCAAACGCCGAGGTGCGGCGGCGCCGGCGATCGATGGATCGATAGCTGGCGCGCCAGACTCGACGGTGGCTTTCGCACGTCCGATAATTAAACACCCCCTCCCCCCCTCCCCTCCTTCCACCTCCACCACCTCCTCCTCCACCTCCTCCACCTCTTCCCAGCCCCACGGTCCCCCACGAGCTCGGATCCACCACCTGCTTGCTCCAACCTTGGGGCTCGGTTCAGTTTTGGTTTTGGATTCGTTTTGTCCTCAACGCTTCCCGACCGGATCGGCGGTTCCCAGCGTCGTCGTCACCTTGATTTGTTAATCGGTTTGTTTACTTGTCGGTTTGTTTATCGATCTTTTTACTTGTTGGTCTGTTCGTTAATTTGTTGGTTTGTTTATTGGTTTGTTTATGCGTAAGCTTGTGTATTAATGTGTTCATTTGCTGGTTTGTTTATTTACGTATTTTTGGTCAGCTCATTTATTTTGTTGGTTCGTTTAATTGCTTGTTTATTTCTCGGTTTATTTGCTGGTTCGTTTGCTTAAACTCCGTGGCACGCCTTCAACGTAACTCTCCGTGTTTTTGCGAGCGGGCTGAGATTCTTCAACCGATGACTCCGAAGCACCCAGTCGAATGACAACTCGGTCTGAACAAGTCAACGCGTCTCACGGAGAGAGAGAGACCGGGCAGACCGTTAACTCTCGCAACCTGAGAACATGGTTCCATCACAACTCAGCCTGTGCGAGTCAGTGGGTCTCTATGCAAGTCTACGGGTCTCTATGCGAAGAGTCTATGGGTCTCAATGCAAGGAGTCTATGGGTCTCTGTGCGAGGAGAATATGGGTCTCTATGCAAGGAGTCTATGGGTCTCTATGCAAGGAGTCTATGGGTCTCTGTGTGAGGAGTCTATGGGTCTCTATGCGAGGAGTCTATGGGTCTCTGTGTGAGGAGTCTATGAGTCTCTGTGTGAGGAATCAATGGGTCTCTATGAGTGAGTCTATGGGTCTCTATGTGAGGAGTCTATGGGTCTATGTGAGATGAGTCTATGGGTCTCTATGTGAGGAGTCTATGGGTCTCTACGCGAGGAATCTATGGGTCTCTATGAGTGAGTCTATGGGTCTCTATGCGAGGAGTCTATGGGTCTCTATGCGAGGAGTCTATGGGTCTCTATGCGAGGAGTCTATGGGTCTCAATGAAAGTCTACAGGTCTCTGTGCGAGTGTACGGGTCTCTATGCGAGTCTATGGGTCTCTATGCAAGGAGTCTATGGGTCTCTTTGCGAGTCTATGGGTCTCTATGCGGCTACTGCCCCTGGCTCGGTCAAACGCTGCCCCCACGTGGGCCCTGAGTGAAACTGTCTCCACAGGCCACCGACCTGTAGCGACACTACAGGTCGGTTGCCATGACTACAGGCAACCAACCGCAACTACAGGTTGGTTGCCCCGGCTATAGGCAACCAACCGACACTACAGGTCAGTTGCCACGACTACAGGCAACCAACCGACACTACAGGTCGGTTGCCCCGGCTACAGGCAACCAACCGACACTACAGGTCGGTTGCCATGACTACAGGGAACCGACTGTTCTTCCGCACGGACTGGATGTTAATTTGCGGGCGACGTGGCGATGCGTCGTTTACAACTGAGGCAGGAGACATCACGGGGGGGGGGGTAGTGATGGAGACAGACAAATAATCAGGCCGAGAGAATGAGACACGAGGAGACGCAGGGAGACACAGGGAGCCATGGGGAGATGCAGAAAGCCATGGGGAGACACAGAAAGCCACTTGGAGATGCAGATTGCAGAGAGCCACAGGGAGACACAGGGAGACACAGGGAGCCACGGGGAGACGCAGGACGGCACTTGGAGATGCAGAGAGCCACGGGGAGACACGGAGCCTCGGGGAGATGCAGGACGGCACTTGGAGACACAGGGAGCCACGGGGAGACACAGGGAGCCACGGGGAGCCACGGGGAGACACAGGGAGCCACGGGGAGACACAGAGATCCACGGGGAGACACAGAGAGCCACGGAGAGAAACAGGGAGCCACGGGGAGACACATAGAGACACGGGGAAACACAGGGAGCCACGGGGAGACACAGGGAGCACGGGGAGACACAAGAAAGCCACGGGGAGACGCAGGGAGCCACGGTGACCCCACCTGCCGCACGAGCTCCTGGTATCGGCGTCTCAGGGCTCTGGGCGAGTCGGTGCGAGAAACTCCGAGCACGGAGTACGGCTCCAGCTCCTCCACTCGGCCCGGGTCGCCCATCCTCGCCGGGTCACCTCCTCCTCCGCTCCTCCTCCTCCTCCGCTGCTGCCCGCGGAGAGCGTCGTGAAGATCGCGGAGCCAGGCAGGGGGCAGTTCCACGGGCAACTGGACGGGCAAAGTTGAACAAAAAGCCACCGTTGTTGTCATTCAGCGGAGGCAAGCCGCTCTCTCTCTCTCGAGATAAGTCAGTGGGTGATGTATTATTTATTATTGGTGATGTATTATTTATTATTAGTGATTTAATATTTTATTTCTATTATTATGTCTAAGACTTTTAATAGTTATTTTATTATTTATTTAATTTCCCCCCACGTGACTTATGAATCCTTGCAGTCACGAAAGCTTCAAATCTAGAATTAAGTCAGTGGGCCCAGGACGTTTAGGAGGATTCGGCTACTGCGGAACATGTGCACGCGATGATGATGACGATGACGACGACGTTGAGCCACTTCGCTGTTTGTGATGGCCAGACAGCTTCTGACAAAGATCTACGTAGCAGCTCAATGGGCCTGGTCGGGTAAAATGACAAAAAGACACAACACACACATATATACACACCTCTTCTGGCAATAAAACAGTTCAGATGTTCAAACACCAAATATAAACCCTTTGTAAGGTCTCCAGTCTGCATTAGCCACACACAGTACTTGTAGCGAACATGCAATCAAACGCCATGCTCTGATAATCATAATTATAACAGATGATTGCGTTGACTTTGAAATCGATTGGTTCACATCAGAGACAGCGGCCTTCTCTAGGGCCCGGTCTGGTACCGCGGCGATCGATCGGGCAGTGGATCGATCGTGACCGACGACGACAACGACGATGATTACAGTCACGAGAAGGCGATTAAGATAATGGCACCGTTGCGATGTTGATGGTGCTGCTGTTGATGACGATGATGCTGTTGATGACGATGCTGCTGTCATTGATGAAGATGCTGCTGTTGTTGATGATGTTGATGATGCTGCTGTTGATGATGTTGATGACGATCCTGTTGATGATGATGCTGTTGTCGTTGTTGATGCTGCTGTTGTTGATTATGATGCTGCTGGTTTTGATGCTGTTGTTGATGATGATGTTGTTGATGATGCTGTTGTCGTTGTTGATGTTGCTGTTGTTGATGTTGTTGATGATGTTGTTGATGATGCTGTTGTCGTTGTTGATGCTGTTGTCGTTGTTGATGATGCTGTTCTTGTTGATGCTGTTCTTGTTGATGCTGTTACGATGCTGTTGTTGTTGGTGTTGATGGCGATGCTGCTGTTGTTGATGATGCTGCTGTTGTTGTTGTTGATGTTACACATCCGCCCGAATCAATGACGACACTGAGCTGGGCGAACATCACCACGGCGATGGTGACGTCGCTCACGAAGCCGCCGCTTCGTGAGCCAACAACCCCAACTCCTTCGTCAAAGGCACCGGCCACTCTGTGTGCGTGCGGCGCAAACTATCGTGAACTTATTTCGCACCGTACGTAAGCCAACCGCGCTCAAAGGAGCCGCGACGCTGTGCGGAATACAACAGGCGACGTTTCGGGCGGTGGGCCTTGTTCATGGCACACGATTGGGTCGATGGGGTTAAGACCGCGCGTCTCCTTACCCCGCTCCCTTCGCTTCTTCTTCCTTGGTCCCACGAGCTCCGTACCCCGAGAGAGGGGGTCCCAAATCCCCTAAAGGGGTACCAAATCCCCTAGAGATGGTCTCAGATCCCCCTACAGAGATCGTTCCAAATCCCCTAGAGATGGCCTCAGACCCCCTAAGGGGGAGTCCCAGATCCCCTAGAGATGGTCTAAGACCCCCTAGAGATGGTCTAAGACCCCCTAAGGGGAAGTCCCAGATCCCCTAGAGATGGTCTCAGACCCCCCTGAGAAACGGGGGTCCTAGGGACCCTCTGGTTTGGGATTGGAACCGGCGCGGGAGGAACCTTCGCGACTTTCCCATCTGCGGAGCGTCACTCACAGCACGTGCGCCACTTCCGGGTTCCTCTGCCGGAAGAGGCGCTGACTCCTCCCCCTCCTCCTCCCACTACCCCCCTCCACCCCTCCCCCCCTCCTATTAGGGGTCCGCGGTAATGTGACAGCGCAGCACGGTGGTGGTATCTGTTAGAATAATTTAGAGACGTGCGTGGGTTTAGACCATTTAGATTGCATTTAGAGACGTGGGTTTAGAACGTTTAGATTGCATTTAGACCACTTAGATTGCGTTTAGAGACGTGGGTTTAGACCATTTAGATTATTTTGCTGATATAAATGTCCAAATGATGGGCTCACTTTGTTGAGCTCTCATTTGTCGCTTTTGACAAGTTAATATCTCAAGCGGGGCTTTGGTAGGATGGGGGTGGCCGAGTTGTATTTGTGTTGGGTGATTTGTTTACCTTTCGTGCACTCCGATCGTGTTTTTGTTGTTGGATTGTTTTTGTTGTTGTAACATTCTTACCCGCCCCGACTGGACTTCTGTAGAAAAAAAACCCGCTTCAGATCTCATCGAATTCCTCCAGCGTGAATGCATAATTCCCATTCTGATCCTCGGTATGTGTCGCGGCATCGTTGAGCGCTGGACGCGATTGCCACGACTTGTAGCCCGCAATGACGGCCTCGAGTCAGCAGGGGGCAGAAGAGAGTCTCTAAGGGTGATGAGTCAGGACCAGAGGTCGCAAACGCGTTTTGATTCCTTACCCGGACCCGGTCGCACCAGGGTCGCAAACGGGTACCCGTACCCGGCCGGGTACGGGTAGGGTACGGGTATCGGGTACCTGATTGCGACCTCTGGGATGAAGCCATGTTGCAGGCGCGGGTGGGTTGATTCTAGGAACTTGAATCGTGAGAAGAGACAAGACGTTGGGAAATGAGTGACAAACGGTGACTCACCAGTGACTCACGGCCTACCCGTACCCGTACCCGGCCGCACCAGGGTCGCAAACGGGTACCCGTACCCGGCTGGGTACGGGTAGCCGGGTATCGGGTAGGGTACGGGTATCGGGTACCCGGTTGCGACCTCTGGTCAGGACACACGTTGGGCGCTAAGGTCACCCTACAGCAGCAGCTCGGGGCCACAGGTAGAAACCCACAAACCCCCAGGAAGGGGGCTGGGGGATAACGTCACTCCCCAGGCACATTCCAGACGGTTCCAGAAGGGAGGAGTGGCCAGGGGCGGAGAGAGCCAGAATCCGGTATAAAAGACGGCCCCCTGAACGGGTCCAGCAGTCGTCGTTTACCTGAAGCAAGGATGGCACAGTCGGGTTTTTTACAATCGGATTTAATTGTCTTTTTATATTAAACCCGATCATCTGAGATTGGGAGAAATCCGGTTTTATTGGTTCTAATTGCAGAACCGCACTTCTCACCGATGGGCTTCATCCATTCCAAGCTAAGGAACTTCACTGGCGCCCACGATAGTGGAGGAGAAGCTCGTGTTCATCAAGACCAACCTGCCCGCCGCATTCTACGACTACCCCGTGCCCGACGGCCCCGAGTACGATAGCAGCACCGACGAGGAATCAGCCTAAGCCTTGGATCAGAGTTTCGTATTCATCAAACCAGGTTTGAATTCCCCGACATCGGGTTTAATTGTATTAAAGAAAAATTAACCCGTAAAAACAAAGTTTTTCACTCTAAATCCTTTATATGCGTGGCGGCTAGAGTCCTCTCGTCCTCTGGCTTGAGATGGCTGCCACCTATGGGTCAGATGATTGCATGCCAGCATTAAGCAATTGGTAATTAAATATAATATTTTTGTCCTAAAAAGTGTAAAATTTGTAAAAAAAAAATCACGAACATTAATTGTCACGCACAACGAGTCTGTGTGGAAAATGTCAGCTCGATTGGATCACGGGAAGTGGGTTAAAAAACGACCGATAAATTTGCACGGTCGTAAGCACGCAAACAAGCGCGCAAGTGAACTTAATATAAAGGATTTTAAAAAACCCGATGCCTGCCGCTGGAAAAATCGGGTTTTTTCCACCCATGACCTGAAGAATCAGGAGCCAGCCTGGAGCTGCCACCGTGAAGACCCGAAGCAAAGAGCCCAAAGGGCTGAACCCGAGCCCCTGGCTAGAGTCGGGCCAAAAGCTTCACCAGTGAAGAGGCAAGAGCAGAGCCAGTGTTCGCGCAGGCTAGCCGGAGGGAACACCTCCCTAAGTATCGGGTGGTAGGGGCCGTACCCCTTCGTGTTATTGTTACGCTGTAATAAACATGCTTCCTCCAGAAGGGAGAAGTCTCCGCAAGTTGTATACCCACTACACATGTGCCGGCGCTGTGTTTCCCACTCTCCTCCGATAGCCACCGTGTCAGCGAACTTTTGAGTCCAAGGGGTCATTACTGGACCAGACTCCGGCTCGTCATAAAGCCCCGCACGTAATGGGCACCTGTGAACAAAGAGCTTCACTGCTCTTCGGATTCCTGCTGCTGCTGCTGCAGTCCAAATAAAGGTTCTCATTGATACTCTTTGGTTCTTTCGGTAAAGTCGCGTAGATATACAATAACATAAATCACGACGTTTCGGGCGCAACACAATCGTCCATCATCAGGTGGGAAAGCATGGTCTGCTGCGGAGGCTGGGGCAGACCATGATTTATTGTATTTCTACCAACGTGACTTTACCGAAAGAACCAGAGATGATGGATTCCTACAGTCACGAAAGCTTCAAATCAAGATCGTTCTCATTGATCCCGGGACACCACGAGGCGGCGCGCCGCGTGAACAACACGGGACACCAGCAGGGGGAGACGTCGCCTCGCTACGAAGGTTGACGGCTCGAGTCCCCGTCAACGTGAGTTTCGTTAGTGACCTGACCGGACTTCGCCACGCTGGTCAGAGTGCGGGTTGTTGGCGGTTTCACGGCGCGGTCCGCTAAAACAACCGAGTCTCAAGTCTAGATTTGAAGCTTTCGTGACTGCAAGGATTCATACTCTTAGTTTTTTCGGTAAAGTCACCTGATGACGGAGACTTGTGTTGCCTCCGAAACGTCGTGATTTTTTATTTTATTTTTATTTCATTTTTTACCTACGTGACTTTACCGAAAAAACGAAGAGTATGAACCGAGTCTCAATGGTGTAAGCCAGTCAGAATATCGCCCATTGGAATTTATATGTATTCGTTAAACCGCCCTCCCCCTCTCTGGCATTCACACAAGAAGGGCTCACAAGTGACATCACATCTATCGCTCGAAGAAACGAAACAGGAGGATTTCTCCACAAATCTGGCTGTCGCCTGATGATGCCGGTTGTAATTACTGGCGAAACGTCGTGCGCAGATTGTACATGTTGTGGGTTTACTCCCCAACATACAACCGGTGTGCTGTACTAGTAACGAATTGGCATGTTCAACTCACGTGACAAACCTTACTAGTTGGCTGTCGGGTGGTGGAGGGTTTAACGGCACATTTATATTTACGCGATCTAACCCAAAAAAAAGCTATATTATGGATCAGAATGTTTATTTATCCAGTAGGAATGCAATGAGCTATGAAGCTCGTTTTACCCCACTCAGCGTTGCCAATCGCATTTGGCAAGAACTTGCCAAAATTAGAATACCCAATGATTATTTCCCGTCATTCACCAGGGCCAGTGTGCCAACCGCACAGCGAGGCCGTCGCCCAATCAACAGATGCAAAGCCAAAGCCAGAGGTTTCATTAAAACTTTCTTTATAAAAATCATTCATTTCTTTACAAGGTCGAGTTACACAATACTGTACAGAGACTAATTTACATAGTTACAATTAGAGAATGAAGACGCGATGGAGGCGGGGGGTAAAGAGGTCTTGGGGCCAGGTTCGATCATCACCCTCGACAAAAAAAAAGCAGAGCGCGTTTTTACAAACTCCCCCCCCCTCCCATGCGAAATTCGGAAATTTCAACGCAGCAGCAGCACCAGGAAGTCATTCTGCCTCGCGTGAAAGCCGCTAAGTGGCTTTCCAACCTGGACATCGATCTCATCCGTTCCTATTCAAGAAGGCCGAGGCAACAAAAATTACATTTACATGTTGATGAAACGGCTGGAGGAAAAAATAATAATGCCACATTAACTGCTTTTCGTTGACGAGTAGATGTCACCTGTAGTGTTGAGACGAGTGGTGCATGTGGAGTAGTGTCCTTCGTTTTGCTCTACGGCTCAAGGGTGCTACACTTTAACAAATAATTATTATACAAGCCTGTTGTTTTTTTCTAGGGGGGGGGGGGGGGGATATCAGAAATGTCACGGAATGCGATAAGCGACGTGGACCGTTTTCAAGCGGCGGCGGTGACGACGATCGAGAGGAAGTATGTCGCGATGGTGGCTTGCAACGCGTGCGCGATGGGGGGCAAGGAAGGGCAGCCTACGGAGGCGGACGCGAGGGTGGCGCGACAAAGCGGTCGGTGGCACAGGCGTCGACCACGAGTGGCCACGCTGGCGGCGGAGATGATGAGACTTGCGAGAGCGGTTCTTGGTCGAACGCCGTCGACTGTGTGTGTGTGTGTGACCTCAAGGTGCACATGGCCTGGCACAAGCGTCGTGGTGACGTCACCGCCACTTAGTGGTGAACGGCGGTTGTTGTTGTGTGACAAGGGGTAGCCCGAGAGCCACGTGGTGGTGACGGGGATGCAAGTTTCCTGAAGCCCGCCCATTAACTTCATCACGACCGCACGCACGCGCGTATGTTGAACTTCTTTCGCACGGGACGTAGCCAACCGTGCCAAATCGGAGGTGCGGTGGAAGGACAACAAACGAAACACAACAACAAGCGTGGCGTGAAGGGGGAACGGTGGCCCCCAGGTGATGCGGAATCGATGGCTACAACAGCCACGGTGGTGACCCTCTTGACCACGTCGAAAGTTGGAGACGCTTATCGGGCAAAAAAAAATATGTTCGACCAAAAAGGGAAGACCGCTTGCGGGCAACACACGAACCCGGCTCCAAGTATCACAGGGTGATAGGTCATCGTCACATGGAGCTGGTGAGGGGGTCAGGGAGGTCAAGGGAGGTCAGTTCAAGGCACGGGTCAGTAGGTTGGGCAGTCACGGTCATCAGACAACATGGTAATTTTGTTTTTGTTTTATACAGGTGACCCTTAAACCCTGGTGGATGGTAACCAATAACTTACTTCTTTTGTAAAATAGCACGACGAAAACGATGCAACAGTGAGTCACAGACTGTTCATTTCATGTTTTTGTTACGAAAATAAACCGCTGACACGACGGGATTCAAATTAAACTCCTTAACCCCCCCCCCAACCCTACGGCCCGGCATTCAATGCGTCTTAACTTCATTCACAACTTGGGCACGTTCCCTCTATTACAATTAAGTAGTGTACCGTAGAATTATATATATATAAAAATACTATGTATGAAGATTGAAAACATAAACCCCGACCCCATTATATAAATTAACGTACGATCTGGGGGGGGGGGGGGGGGGGGGGGGGGGGGGG
>CM025620.2:12812210-12893345 GCA_014621495.2 Entosphenus tridentatus | reverse complement strand
GCGCGTGTGTCGCGCGTGTGTCGCGCGTGTGTCGCGCGTGTGTCGCGTGACACGCACCATCGGGTAGAAGGACGTCTTGCTGCTGGTGCTGCTGGAGGAGGCGCCGGTGACGTGGTTGCGGTCGTACATGCCGGGCCCGCTGCTCCCTCCGGTGAGGCTCACGGCACTCAGCAAGCTCTTGCCGCCACGCACCACTCCTTGTAGGGGGCCAGCGTGGGGGGATGGGGAGGAGGAGCAGGAGGGGTAACGGGTAAGAGAAAGAGAGAAGTGTGAGCGAGCAGCAGCGGCGGAAATAACGCGCCATGCACTTCGGTGAAACGTGCGTGACTGGCACCGAACGATATCCCACGGCTGGACGACGCTGGTGAGCGTGCGTAGGTGAAGGCGGGTGGCATAGACACAGGGGGCATAGAAGAAGTACGGTGCAACAATGAATTATGCTGCACTGCCGACTGCTCCCCACCACGTCGAGCGCAGCTTTAAAGGGCGACGTGAGTAAGCGAACCTGAGTGGGTGAACAAGCGAGCGAGTGAGCGGTCAAGTGGACGATCGCGTGGGTCAACAAGCGAGTGACTGAACAAGTGGGCGACCCAGTGAGTGAACGAGCGAGCGAATGAGCGATCCGACGGGCACCTGCGAGCGCCGGCTGCATGGACGGCGGCGGTGGCGGGTATCCCAGGGTTCCGTGGCCCGTGGGAACTCCTCCTCCGTTGGTCATCCCCGTCCCGTTCTGCCCCACTCCACCGTTACCGATACAGGTACCGCCGGCGCCGGGGCCGCCGCCTCCGCCGATGCCCACGCAGGCGTTGGCGGACGGCGCGCCCAGGGACTGGCCCACGACCGCGGCGGCGGTGGAGCTGAGCACGAACTCGGGCTGCGGGATCCCGCCCGAGACGGCCTTGACGCGCGGGCACACGACGCGCTGGCACGTGAAGTAGAGCGCCGCCAGCACGATGAGCGCCAGAGTCACGCCGATGACGGCGCCCGCGATGCTCGTCACCGGGTACTCGGCGACGCCGGACTTCTCACCGTCGGGGCCGATGGGAGCTAGGGGGTGAAGTACGGGCGGCGGGGGAGAGGGGGGGGGCGTCGGGAGAGAGGAGACAACGCGTCAGGGCGAGCGGACGACTGGAGGCGACCTGGAGTGGGGGGATTCGCGGTTCCCGATTGTTCAATTGCTGCCAGTGCTCACTGGCAGCCCCTGGTGGCCTTTAGCGCGGCCCCCGACAATACACAAAGAGTAAAAACACCCCCCATCATCGTCATCGTGCTGCTGACAAACCCCCAATGCTTCGAACTGTGTGGCGGCTCTCGCACTGATGATGTCTTATCAGGTGAAAGTGCCCGCACCCCCCACCCCCTCTGGACATGTGTGAAGAACAACAAATTATAGAACGGGCACTTCTCCATTATAACTTGGTTCGTTTGTTGCTTTATATTTCCTCGAAGAAAATACCGCTGCTCTCCGGTTCATGATGGTCCGCTCTACGGCTGAGCCACCTGGCCAGGAATGGTGGGCAGAGGCAATGTTCTTACTGCAGCCAACTTCATCCGAGCTGTCCTTGCAGTCGTAGTTTTCGTCGCAGCGGTGGAGTTTCTTGACGCACTGCCCGCTGGTGCAGCGGAACTCGTCCGCCAGACACGGGTCTGTGTGCACGCGCAAGCGCACAGACGCGGACACACGCAAGCACAACAAGCAAGAAAAATTATGAAAACGCATGAAATCCGCAACGCTCACCGACACGCGCGCCTTTGTTCTCCGACGTATTTAAATAGCGATGGCGTTAAGTTGCGAGCCGCAGAGTGAACAATGCATTCAAACAATACAAGTAGGATGATGGCGTGGGGAGGGGCCCCTTATCCAACGGACCGACAAAAGGGTTGGAGTTGTGCAACGACTCCGTCACGTCGGTCGAGTTGTAAAGGTGCGAGAAGCTGTGTTATCTTCTGCAGTGTGCGTTCACTTCAACTTCCACCATCTAATCCACCCCGAGCCCCCTCTCCTCCCCGCTCTTTCCCTGCATTCACCCAATCACTTCCCTGCTGCTGACCCTCGGCACGCCTCTCCACGTCTCCCCACTTGCTGCGCGCGCCTTCCGACCTCTCACCTCCCGCGTCGGGAGGCACGTCTGACGTCAATCGTCTCCCTCCGCCGACAGTGGGCGAGCTCATTCGTGGGTGCGCTCTTTCAGCCAATAGGGAGCCGTGTTTGCTCGTCCGCGTAATGCTCAAGCGTGTGTCCGACGGCCCTTCCGTTCGTGCAAGTCCTCTATACATGCACAATACGTTGTCTCTTCACGTCCGTCCACACCTAGCTAATAGTCATCTACTATCCCTTCACAAGTGCTGCTTGTTGCCGGCCGCCCGGCATTGTTGGCCTTCGGGGCCTCCGTGCTCAGCAAAGCTGATTTACAAAATAAACACGAACTGGAGAACGCAGGGTAAGTCAGAGACATGTTGGTCACTGCTAGTAAGTGGGGGCAAGGACAGGCCGTACCTGGTAAAAAAAAAAATTGTTTAAAAAGTAACCTGGGATGGGCCCCACCTGAAATCAGATGTTATTGTAAATTGACTCATTTATCCAGAAGAGGGCACACACACACAGAGTCCAACGACTCTTATCTCTTATCCTCGTGCCAAATGTAATATTTCTTTTTTAAGACGTTCAGATCGGGGTGACTTTCACGGTGCCGCCCACCACCCCCCCCCTCCCCCCTCCCCCCCAGCGTCTCTGGGGCGGACTCACCGGTGCAATCCTCCTCGTCGGACGTGTCCTGGCAATCCTTCTCCTTGTTGCAGCGCAGCGCGGCGTCCACGCACTGCCCGCTGCGGCACTGGAACTCGGCGTCCGGGTGGCACACGGGGCAGTCGCTCTCGTCGCTCTTGTCCGAGCACTCGGCGTAGCCGTCGCAGCGCCACGCCACCGGGATGCAGTCGATCTCGCCGCTCAGGCACGCAAACTGGTCGGGCGAGCACGTGGGCGGCTCTGGCGGCGGTCGACGTGGTGGTCGCGGTGGTTGTTGGGGGTGGTCATGGTTGTAGTGGTGACGAATGTGGCGATTGTCGTGGCGATTGTGATTTTAGTGGTGGTGGTGGTTGTTGTAGTGGTGATGATAGTTTTAGTGTTGGATGTAGTGGTAATGGTTGTTAGAGATGGTCATGGTTGTAGTGGCGGTGGATGTGATGGTGTGATTGTTGTGGTGGTGGTTATAAGGATGGTCATGGGAGGGGAAACGTGGTAAGTGGTGGGAGGAGAACACAATAACGTTGAGACTTTCAATCAACAATGTAACATTTTCAAGGTTCCTGCCTGGTTCTTCAATGCGTTCAGAGTTCCTCCGTCCTGCTCCTATGCTCCGAGTTCCAGCGTTTTGCTTCCCATGCCATAGTTCTAATGCTTGGAGGCCCGAGGAGGCCTACAACAATTGCCAACAATTCAGGCTATCAATAAGATCAATCATTTTTCTTTCTTGTTTTATATAAATACACGTTGAACTTATATCACACTGTAGATAGCCATACACATAACTGCGCTCCAAACCGTAGGAACCTCCTTTGATTCCCGCTCGTGGTCAACATCGGAAACAAATATCTGAAGCTGCCCCTCCCCTAGTTTGACTCAGCCTTAAATGACTCCCCGGCGCGGTGTGTAAACGTCGGCACAGCGGAGACAAATGTGGACGGGCGTGAGCTTTGGCCACACCGTCGCCTTCTCGTGTGCCGTGCCGGCCTAAATAAGTGCTCGTCGACAACGCTTGCCCCAATCTTCGTCTGTGCGTGCACATGTGTGCACACGTGTGCATGTGTACACACGTGTGCTTGCACGTGCATGTGCGTGCGTCTCACCTCCGCAGGTTAACTCGTCCTGCTGCAGCACCAGGTGCACGGGGCAGGAGCAGCGCGTCGTGCCGTCGCCCTTCACGATGCACAAGTGCGAGCAGCCTCCGTTGTCCTGCACACACGGGTGGCTCCCTGCATGCACGCACGCACACACACGGCGATTGGCGGAGGCCGGTTGTAGAGCCCGCTACTCACTCAACTTACTGTGTTCGGGAAAAAAAATTGTTCCGGCTGGATTCCAGCCTGGCTGGATGGAGTGCGGCAAATTTGCCCGTGTGACGCTCGCCGTGCGACGCGGTCCACGTGGCGTGCGGTGCCAACCGTGTGTGGTGTTCCGTGCGGTGGTGAAGCGTGTGTCGTGTTCCGTGCGGTGCGCGTTCCATGCGTGCGCCGTGTAACGCATTACGCATGTCGCTCGTTTGTAGCCGTACAGTGTCCGCCGTACGTTCTGTACCACGTGCGGTGCGTGTGTGCTGCGTGGCGCTTGTGTGTGCCGCGTGGCGCTTGCGTGTGCTGCGTGGCGCTTGCGTGTGCCGCGTGGCGCTTGCGTGTGCCGCGTGGCGCTTGCGTGTGCCGCGTGGCGCTTGCGTGTGCCGCGTGGCGCTCGCGCGTACGGTATGCGGCGGGGTCCAGCTCCTGCGCGGCGTGCAGAGCCGTCAGGTGCGACACCCGCGCGAGGATCTTGGTCCTCCCGGCGCTGCTCAGTTTCTCGGCGCGCTCGATGAGCTGAGGCTGCCTGTCGATCCAGTACAGGTACTGGCCCAGCACCGTGAGTCCCAGCGGCTGCAGCAGGCTGTCCTGCAGCAGTTGCCGGTTGGCCCCTGTGGAACGCAATGGTCGGTCGGTGGCGACGACATTAGACCAACGCACGGCGGGGCGCGCTTGGTACAACAGGCAATACGGTTCTACGGCTAGGAAGGTGATCGGGGGGGACTCGTTTGTCGCCGATTATTTACCACCGTTGCTTGGTAGACTGATGTAAGGCGGTAAGCAGAGCCGTCCCTCGGGTACGCGGCAAATCGGGGCGGCCGCCATGGGCCCCGGACTTTGGAGGGCCCCCCCGTGCTTCCACGTCACCGTATCAGATGCAACACTTCCGGTTTAGTTTTAAGGCGTCGAAGGGAGCCCACATGGTGGGATTTGAGATTTGCCCCGGGCCCCGCAACACGCTATGCACAGCCCTGTGGGCTAATGTACCCCCCATCTCTGTGTGGCCATAGCGAGAGGTTCACCAGATGTGGTGTGTCGGGAGTGTGTATGTATTTATCAGGTCGCCGGCCCAGACAGATCCGGCTGAAATTAATCCCCGGATGCAACAAATAATTCAGATATTAATTTCAAACGTTGATGAATATTCTAAAAAAGTAAAATTCAATGACCTGGGAATCTACAGCTATGGCTCTCTTCACAATTAACAGGAACCAGTCAGGGGAGAGAGACTCACCGGACAGGTCGCTGCTCTCGATGCGCTTGAGCTCCGAGTCGGCCCAGAAGAGGCGCCCCAGTTTGTTGTCGATGGCGAGGGCGACGGGGCGGCCCAGGCCCGTGGAGAAGAGCACCTCGCGCTCCGTGCCGTCCAGCGACGCGCGCTCGATGCGCGGCAGGCGGTCCTGCATATTCGTGAAGTACATGTAGCTGGCGTGCCGGAGGGGGGAGCGAGCGAGCGAGCGAGAGAGAGAAGGAACGAGGGAAGGAGGGAGAAGGTCAGAGCTCGGACGACTGAGTCGATTGATGGGACGACAAATGAGAAGACAATTTTTTTTTGTGCAGTCAATTGTTCAGTCAAATGACACGCTCAGTGTGACGCAGTTGACAATGCCGGTAATGATGATGCCGGTAATGACGATGATGCCAGTGATGATGATGCCAGTAATGATGTCAGTGATGAGGATGCCAGTGATAACGATGATGATTGCCAGTGATGATGCAAGTGATGAGGATGCCAGTGAAGATGGTGGTGACGATGATGATGATGATGTCTCACCCCCTCTCGGGGTTGACGACGATGGCGCGGGGCCGATCAGCGGGGCCCCTGAGCACGACGCCCAGCGGGCGGCCGTCGAGGCGCGTCACGTTGATGACGTTGGTGGCCTCGCACGTCCAGTAGAGCAGGCGGCCGAACATGTCCAGGCTCAGGTCGTACGGCTGCAGCTCCACGCCGGAGCTCGACAGCAGAGACAGCACCTGTGGTGGCAAATCAGGGAAGCGTTACAATTGTTACGGAATCAACCGTGGCCACGTGACAATTCAAAGCGGATTCGAACCGTTGAAACATCGGCAGTCCTCATGCGATTTGGACTTTCATACAATTTTTGTTTTCACACCTTGCTTACCGTTTCTCGATTTTGCACTGCTATCGTCGTTTTTTCAGATTTTTGTTGTTGTTGCAACTTGCTGACCCGCCCCTACTGGACATCTGTGAAAGAGCTTCATAGCTCATTGGATTACTCCTCCTCCAGTCTAAAAAAAAAGACTCCGGTTCTGAAGCGCCCGGGTCATTCCCCCCTCGCCGCTCCGCCCGCTTCGTCCCTACCTGCGTTCCGTCCTCGCGCGCCCGCCGGATGGCGTTCTGCCGCGAGTCGACCCAGTAGAGGAGGCGGTCGAGGGGGTCGTAGGCGAGGGCGCGGACGCTGCGCATCGGGTGGATGGGCAGCACCATGTCGGGGCTCTGCTGCTCGTCCAGCACCATGCGGCTCACGCTGCTGCGCTGGCTGAACAGCAGGAACGAGCTCGGGGCTGGGCGGGCGAGAGAGACGGGCGAGCGGGGCGGGCGAGCGGGCGGGGGGGTGGGGGAGCGGTGAGAAAGTCAGACGGGAAGAGGGAGACACCGATGAAGAGTGGTGGACTTTGGCGAGAGTACAGCGATGGATATACGTGCCACTCTTTCTGCGAGACGTTTGTCTCTGAGTGTGGCAAATCTGCCAGTCATCTGTCAGTCAAACCCATGGCACCTGGGTCTGTCCCCGTGACCTCCTGCCAACGGGGCCCTTCGACACTTCACATGGCCTCAAAGTGCACACACCTAGTGTGGCACAGGCTCCGTGGTGACGACGCCGCTACTTAGTGGCGAACGGCGGTTGTTGCCGTCGCACGTGCGCGTCTGTGCGTGTGTTCGTGCGGGACTCACGAACGCAAGTGCGGTTGTCGGACGGCTTCAGGGTGTAGTGGGCGGAACACGCGCACGTGTACCCGCCCGGGCGCGCCAGGCAGAGGTGCGAGCAGCCCGCGCCGCCGCTGTCCTCCGCACACGAGTTCGAGCCGCCCTGCCTAGACGAGTGGAACACCAGGATGTCCATCACGAAGTCCAGCTGCTCCTGTGGGGTGGGGGGAAGAGAGGAGAGAAGGAGGGGAAGAGAGAGTAAGAAGAGGTCGCAGCGTCAGCGGGTGAATGATCGATCTTTCTACTAATGGGTGGTCACGGCAGTCAGGTTGACTGAAGAAACAGCGCCGACTAATTCGCACGTTGCCGAAATATTAACCCCCTCGCCTGGTTTCCAGGTCGTGGGTTCGATCCCGACCCCGACGCCTGTTGTACTTTTGGAGTTTGTTCTCCACGTTGTCACGTACCGCAGAGTGCGGTTACGCGAACTCCCCGACATGAGAGTGAACTGGCCTGCACGTATAGGCATGCAGTTGAGCGCCTACGAATGCTCGCTCAGAGCAATTGGCCCCAAACAGTTTGGCAAGGCTATACACGGGGGACCTTTGCCTTTGAGGGCACCGGAGTACCCGGAGGAAACCTACACAAGGTGGGAGGCGAGGAAGGGGTGCAGATGGAATATAACCAACTCGCTGTATTGCCATACTCTAGCAAGCCAGGAGATGGCGATCTCACCGCCCGCGGGTACGCAGGGAGTTTCACAAACTTGCGCGATCGATACGCCAACCCCTCCCCCCTCCCAAGGTTCTGGATTGCAGCAGGCCACGTGCAGCACAGCTACCGTCACGTGCCCGGCGGCGGTGGTCCGGTGACCTCGTGTCTAAGCCACCAGTGACATTCACCCCCCGCGAGAGTGACCTGCACGAGCGCGTGCGGTTACACGAACTCGCCTACGTCACTCAAATCAATTAGGACGACGCACTGTAGAAATCATCGCCCCCTCCACCCCCCTCCCCCCTACTGGGAGACTAATGCCCACGTGGGCATCAGTCACATCGTGCCCACATAGCGGCAGCTGCCACTCGGAGTGCCCCCCTTCGACTGTTTGACACGAGACGCGACGCAAGGGAAAGCGCTGTCGGGCGCCTGGAGGGCGGCTCCATCAGAAACAAACCCATTGTTACGATTCGCTTGACGACGACGGTCATTATTGTTACGAGTATTACTACTACGACTACTACACGAGGCGAGCTCACCTGTATGAGGGTGCGGTTGCCGCCGCTGGCCTTGTCGGCGCGCTCGATGCTGCGCCGGCTCCAGTCCGTCCAGTAGATGTGGTCGCGGTACTGGGTGAGCCCGAACGGGTGCGGCAGGTCCTGGGCGATCACCTCGCGGCCCGTGCCTGCGAGCGACGGCGCGCGGCGTTAAACCCGAAACTCCGAGGGGTGGGGGGGGGGTCGGCGGCGCGTTGTGGCGAGATGTTAACTACCTCGCCGGGTAGACAGGAGGTTGTGGGTTCGATCCTGACACGGACACCTGCTGCGTATTTCGAGTTTGCGTGTCGCTCTCTCCTCGTGGTTGCCTGGATTTTATCTCCGGGTCCTCCGGTTATTACCTCCCCATTTAGAATCAACAACACGCGTTTAGAGTATTTGGCTGCTGCTATAAATGTCCACATGATGATGATGATAATAAGCCACTTAGTTGAGATATCATTTGTGGCCGGGTCGTTTTGAAAAAAAGAGCTATATAGCTCAGTGGGCCTTACGCGGCAAAATAAAAATAGTTTCGTTTTTGCAATGTTTACAATTGACGCGCACCGCAGTAATGACCAGCGGCGGCCGCTGGATTCGAACCGCAAACCTCCGCAACGTCGAGCGGCGACAAAGAGCCACATTTGGAGGTCACGCAACCGCCACGCAAGGTACGGGCAGGGCACGACGCGGAACGGTGGGGTGGGTGGGTGGTAGGAGGGAGGGCAGCACCCACCGAGCATGTTGGACGACTCGATGAGGTTGGTGTCGAGGTCAGCCCAGTAGAGGCGCCGCTCGGCGTAGTCGATGGTGAGGCCGTTGGCGCGCCCCATGTTGCCCAGCAGCGTGACGCGCACCGAGCCGTCCATGCCCGCCCGCTCGATGCGCGGGCTGCCACCCCACTCCGTCCAGTACATGAATCTTCACGAAGACAAAGAAGATCCCAAACGCACCTTATAGGCTCGGCAGACTGCTGTTAAGCGAGCATCGCCTAGGCAGGCCCGGCACGGTACGCGACGGGGGTGGTTGGCCAGGAGGACCGCCTGTGTTTCCCCAGTGGCGATGTTTACTACTCATTTGAAGCCGAGTCGACCAAGCTAGGGGATGCCCAGAACCGGTTCACATAATCGTCAATGAGGTTGGTAGTGGTCGTGAGCGAGAATCGAACTCGGGTCATCGAGCTCATAGTGCAGTGCGTTACCCGCTGCGCCACCGTTAATGTTTACGCACGCACGCACAACGCACACACGCATGCGCACACACACATTTGCCAAGGGAGGATTTAACGGTGTTATGATTTACAGCGGGGGGGAGGGGGGGGGATGCGCTTGTGTTTTTTTATGCCGGCATTAAACCTTCGCACGAGCCCACGGTCGTAATGCTCGCTGTAACTTACACTCTCAATGCCGGCCGATAAGATTTAACAAAGCCATAGCGGAGCGTCTAACTTTTGCAGTGCCCCTCGCGCCTCCATACTATAAACTGATCTTTGCGACAGGCAAAACAATAACCTTAACTCTAAAGCTACGTCTTGAAGTTAAGGTTTTTATAACAGCTACATTTTGACACAAAATCCAACACTAACATTTGTCGTCGCGTTATCCTTAACAGTCATCCTACGTACATAGTAACTCATAACTTATAGCCACCTGTTAACCCACTTCTGGCAGTGGAGGTTTGTTTGATGAGGATTCCGTGCGGTGAACTATGTAGGGAGCAGTGTGCTGAGCTGTGTGGCGAGCAGTGTGGGTGAGCTGTGTGGGTGAGCCGTGTGGGTGAGCCGTGTGGGTGAGCTGTGTGGGTGAGCCGTGTGGGTGAGCCGTGTGGGTGAGCCGTGTGGGTGAGCAGTGTGGGTGAGCAGTGTGTGTGAGCCGTGCGAGTGAGCCGTGTGAGTGAGCCGTGTGAGTGAGCCATGTGGGTGAGCCGTGTGGGCGAGTTATGCGAGCGAGCCGCGTGCAAACCTCACCCTTCTTCAGGGTCAACGACGAGGGCGCGCGGGTTGTCCAGGTCCTTCCACACGAGCACCTGGCGGTGCGAGCCGTCGAGGCGCGCCACCTCGATGCGGTTGGTGCCCGTGTCGGCCCAGTAGAGGTTGCGGCCCAGCCAGTCGACGGCGAGGCCCTCGGGCGAGTCCAGCCCAAACTCCACAACGTGCTCCAGCGAGCTGCCGTTCATGTACGCGCGGCTGATCATCTGGCGTGGCGACGGGGAGAGAGAGGGCGAGAGAGGGGGGTTACGTTGGAGGCACGGGCAACACGGGAAGGGACGGATGGTGGAGGGATGCGTGGCGTGGATGGACAGGGTGGGATTCAGAAGAAGAAGTTTCCAACCAAAGACATAGCTTTTAACATCGGCTGCATGAATTGTTGAGTTCGGGTGAAGCGGTAAAAGGCGCAGCCCTGAAATTCCTTGCTCGTGGCGTTGCTTGTGCGAGGGCTTCTACTGTGAGGAGCTCCGGTAGTGGGTATTTGGCCTACTATTCCACACTTACGTTAAAACCATTTGCTTGGTCGTGTCCAATAACATTTTGATCGATGGAACGATGTGAACTTGCAGACCCCATCGACAACGGAGCCACCACACCCACACCCCCCTCCTGTCCCCTACTCTAAAACTAAATTAAACAATGTTTATATTTTGCCAGTTAAGGCCCACTAAGCTTTACAGCTCTTCTTCTGGCCACAAATGATAGCTCAACGACGTGGCTTATCGAGTGGAAATTTATAGCAGCCAAATATTCTAAATGCACGTTTATAAATGTGGAGGGAAAACCAGAGGACCCGGAGAAAAATCCACACGACCACAGGGAGAGAGGAGACACGCAAACTCCAAATTATTCAAGCGTCAGGGTCGGGATCAAAGCCACGACCTCCTGCATACCAGGCGAGGGGAGTTAACATCTCGATCATCTGGGCACCCCCCCTCTCTTCCTCCTCCTCCTCCACCCCCCCTCTTTCTCGCACACCTTGAGGCTGATGTCGGTCCAGTAGATGCGCCCGTCGCTCACGTCGAAGTCCAGGGCGGACGCCTCCTTGACGCCGGCGAGTGGGATGGCCACGTCGTTGTGGCTCGTCTCGAGCGAGATGCGGCGGATGTCTGCGCGGCGCGAGAACAGCAGGAAGGCCTCGGGCAGGATGCAGGTGTGCATGTCGCCCAGCAGCTCCAGGCCCATGGGGCACGCGCACCGCGGCCCCACCGGCCGGTACAGGCACAGGTGGCTGCAGCCGCCGTTGTCGAGGGTGCACGGGTTGGTACCTGCAAGCGGCGGCGGTCGTTTGGTGGGGGCGAGGGTCGGGGCCGGGGGTCGTGGTTGTGGCGGGAGCGGAGGAAGAGGAGGAGAGGAAAGGCGACATCGAGGTCAGGAGATGCGTCGTTGACGGTGACGCGTGGGAAGGGGGGAGGATTAGTCCACAACGCGGCCCTTCCGGGAGGTAACGTACGACAGAAACCGTGAGCGCGTAAAAGGGACAAAGGAACTAGAGGAGAGAAATGGGACTGCGTTAAATCCTGGAGTGCTGGGCCACGGTCAGAGTTGTAACTCGTGCTGTTGGGGCTGCTTGGCTGGTTTGTTAAGTTGTTGGGCTAGGCGCTGCTCGAATAGTTTTGATAACGTGATAGGGGCAGTTTGTCAGAATCAAGACAAAGGACTATGGTCTGGGTGGCTAGCTATACGGGGGCAGCAGTCTGTATTGGTGGTTCATTTGGTTACGGTTAAGAGGTAAGGCTAAAGTTATACAAGATAAGATCACGCCCTACAATATTCTAACCTTTCCGAACAATCCGCAGCAATTTTTCCCCCAAGACCCAAAGTATGTACGGCCCTTTCTCTTTTCACTTCGAAACGTAACGGAAAAAAACAGCGAACAGATCTTCGTTTCAAACGCGTTCCACACCTCCCAGTGGCCGCGTGCCGGTGGCCTTGAGGCCCATGAGGTCGGGCAGCTGCTCGACAATGACCTCGCGCACCAGCGTGTGCTTGTGCACGCGCTCGATGGAGCGCCGCTGCCAGTCGGTCCAGTAGAGCCAGTTGCCCAGCAGGCTGAAGCCGAAGATGTGCGGCAGCTTGTCCTCCACGAGCACCTTCCGCCCCGTGCCGTCCACGCGCATCACCTGCGCAGGCGACGGGAACAACGGCAGCAACGAAACACAAACATCGAGGACCGAAGGCGCTGGAGTTCCACCGCACCTCGCAAATACGTTCCACGGTCCGCCAGATCCACGGCCTGCCCGAACGGTAGCCCAACCCATCGGCCTGGTATTAGGTGAGAATCAGAATCTTTATATATATAGATTGGCGGAATCCGATGAGCTGTGAAAATATTTTTCAGAGAGGTGCCCCAGTAGGTTTTGCATGTGTCCAGTCGGGCCATGTGGATGCCACTCCCAATGTCCGTGTCTCGGTGGCCAGCCCTCCTATCTCCTGCACCCACATCCTACGTGGCACAATCTTTATGCTGCCTTAAAAAAAAGGTACCCACCACATTCTCCCTTCGGACTTCTACACTGCTCTCATCTCTTCTTGCCACAAACCTCCGAGCATCCATTGCAGACGCTTGTGACGCGATTAATGTATCGGGGAACACATTTTTGAAAACACGGACGGGAACTGGATATATCGCACCTCTAGTGACCAGAGCTACGTCACGCGAGTAGGGCCAAGCGGTCGTACGGCTGCCTGGGCGTAGCGTCATCATCATCACACAGGGCATTGGGATGCTGCTGGATGCCTCTAGATTCTACCAACTCGCCTCAGTCTCTGTCCGGCCTGCGCACGCATCTCGCGTGTTATTGTGGACCGTGCTTTACCCCCTATATTATTTATTATAACGCGATTGCTCCATAAAGCGGTGTTCTTCAGGAACGCGACTACCGCCGTGCTGCAGGAGAACACGACTGCACTTCGCCACGCTGGGCAGTGCAAGTTTCACTTCCGTATTAAAACACGTGTAACAAAAAAAGCCCATAAACGGCCGAGGTTAAATGAGGTTCCTTCAAAGGGCTTGCGATTTGATGACATTGCAGCAAACTTTTGCTGGATAATCTGTGTACCAGGCGTTTCCCATGAGTTTGTTTGAGCCTAAAAACAAACAGAAAGGGACCGCACGATCCTGACTAGCTTGCTGGCCATAAAGGAAAGCAGCCATTTGAAAAGCAAACATAAGATTAAATTGTCCACCAAAACAATTTAAAACAATTCTAAACGGGCACAACAATGATAATAATATTAACAATTATAATAATAATAATGTCGTTCCATCTGATAAAAGCCTCGCGAAGTCTGCGGAAGCTTTTTCAGTGCTGTATGAAAAACATTTTTAGGCAGAATGAAAAGCAGTTGTGGGCCTTACGAAATCAAATGACGGGCCACGCAAAATGTGGTTGTGGGCCGTATCTTGGCCTGCGGGGGCCATCGATGCTCCCCCCGCCCCTGTTTTGGTGCATTACTGCCGTACGCCCTCCCCTCGTCGCCCCCCCCGTCCCCCCCCCGGACAACCGCAGCCAACTGCAGTCCCTCTGCAAAACTAGCACACGAGCGCTCGCGCAAAACGCACAAGGGGGCACGGGCACACGGGCGCGTGCGCGCGTGTCCAACCACCCCCACTGTAAAACCTGGAGCCGATTTCGCGACAATCTGTTACTGGTTAACATCCGTCCGTCGTGGTGGACGGGGGAGAAAGTGGTAAAAATGGGACCCCAATGCCTGGGATGTTTGTGTGCTTTGGCGTGCTGTTTGGAATGCTAGCATGTGGGAGGATGGGGAAGGAGGGGTGGGGGTGGTGGTGGTGCGGACGGGGGTGGGGGAGGCGGGGGGAGTCTGCTGCTGTGGCGGTTTGTGAGTGCGGCGGGACGGGGGGGGGGGCGGAGGGGCATTTAACTTTTAGGTGACCTCCATTCGTTCGTCTTACAAACTCAGAAAACTCCGCTGCCGACTTCGAGAGCGGACCGATGCAGGAGGTTTTCTTTGAGAGGGGCTCCGGCCGAACGGGGCATCCCCGGCACATTTGTCGGAGCGCACGCCGTCAAGCATCGCGGCCACCTCTGGCACCGCCGCAGAGGGGCAGGTGACCAAAGCGACGGAGCGCACCAGTGTTGGGAACAACAGCGCTGTTGCCATGCTGAAGGCGTTCCCCTCTCGCACCCGATTAGCGCAGCTAAGATGATTGCAGACGGGTAAGCATCGGTGGCGGGCGAGTTTCTAATTGGCCGTTGGCTATGTCTTCCTCAATCCTGGGTTAGGCGAAGACATGACCAAAAGAAACGGCTCTTATCTTGCAAAGTCCAGGATGCGCAAGTTGTGCATCCTGGACTGTCCTACAGGAGTGTGAAAACTTCACGTGGGGGTGGTGAAATTTGAAGTGACTTTCAGGCACACAGGGCCACGGCACGCTCGAGTCACAACACCACCGCGTCATTACACAGTCATCACGGCACCGTTCTGATGTCATCACAAGAGCACCACGATGACAATCGTGAAACTAGCGTGTCCATGTCATTGATCGCTCCGCTTTCTAGTTGTCTTTTTTGCGTGCTGGTTGTTACCACGTTGACGTACGGACATTGCCGTTTGGCCGGTGTCAGCCGCGAGCGGGAACTGAACTCGGGATGGCTGGGTTCGGAGCGCAGCGCGCAATCCCACTGCACGGGCACCACACAAAGATAAACCAGCGCGCACGAGCGCTCGCAAGCGAGGTCGCACCTCTCGGCAAACGCCCGATGGTGCTGGATGCAATCGCCAGCGAAACGACACATAGAAAATGTTTAAAATGTTTGATTGCAGATACTAAAACTATTACTCTTGAACAATTTCTGTTATTTTACCAGGTAAGGCCCACTGACGCGACCTGGCCACAAAGGTTCACTCAACGACGTGGCTTATCGTGTGGAAATTGATAGTAGCCAAATACTCTAAAACGCATGTTTATAAATGTGGAGGGAAAAATCGGAGGACCATAGGGAGAACGTGCAGACGTCAGGGTCGGGATTTAACCCACGACCTCGTGTATACCGGGCGAGGTAGTTAACATCTTGCCACCATGGCACCATTAACACTTCGGTTAAGCTGATAAACCAAATCAATTAGCGTATTTGCCCCACGACGTGACGTGGGCTCGACCGGATTTGGAGGGTGGTGGGAGTGTTTCAGTTAATAATTGGCATTATAACCCACACAACGATTTAATCCCAAAATAAACTAATTATGAATTGTACATACCATACTTGAGCTAGGTGGCTGTGGTATAACTGTGGAAAAGTTTTGGAGATGAACATTTTTAGTTGTGGAAATTGCATAAAAAATGCACCGAATGATGGCCAAAACGATAAGGCGGACGCCAAAAAGTCATTGCTCGATTAAAAAAATAACAGCGGATTACTAAAAAATGCGTGCTGTGGTTTAATAAAAAAAAATCAACAGAACCAAAAAGCAAGGGCCACACGCACACACACACATACACGCGCACACAGACGCGCACACAGGAACACACAGACGCAAACACACAAGCATGTAGACAGACACACACACACAAAGGAATGCATATAAACACAGGTGCGTACACACATCGACAATGACAGACAGTTGCACAGACAGTTGCACAGACACACAAAGACTACATTTCCCAGCATAGCTATGTAGACGGTCAGGGCAAGTGCTGTTACTGAGCGTCTATTCAGGCCAGCACGGCGCACGAGGGGGTAGTGTTGACAGCACCACGCCCGGCCACCTTTATCTCCCCAATGTAAATACAACGCACCACATACTCTTCATTTTTAGGGAGCGAGTCGACCTAGGGGAGGCCCAGGAACCGGTTCGGATATCGCTCGTCACTGCCATTAGCCACAACCGGGAATCTAACCAGGTTTACAAGTTCGTTAGTGCCGAGTGCACTCACCAGTGCACCACCCCGGTCCCCGCACGAGCACACACAAGCACACCGTTGCATGGCTTGTGCTCTCGAACGAGAACGCTTAGCAGCCAGTAGCTTTGGATGTGTTTAAGTCTTCTCCCTTGTCCACGTGCCCCCTCCCCGCCCCCCTAGGAGGTGAGGGGGGGGGGGTGAGCAGCCTCTGGCGCCAGAAGGAAAGGCCCCCCCCACAACACCACCATCCCCCACGCTTCCCGAAGTTTCCCCGGCCATCTGGACGGCATCACGTGACTAATTGGCGACGCGCGGTGGCAAGCGGTCAGCCCAAGACGACGAGCCGAGCGGGTCTCGTCGTTAGCCACGACCTCTGACCCTCCCAACCCGGAGCGATGCAGAAGTGAGGCAACGAAGCAGAAAGGACCCACGAGTCAAAGTCGGCAACCCCGGATTTGTGGCGTTTTCATGGGAATCGCGATCGAGAACTCAGTTCAAGGGAGGCGGCCCTGTCACCCACTTTGTGGACACGTCGCCCGTCTCGATGCGAAAACCCCAGCAGCAAATTGCGCGCTTCCGAGTTTGGCGGTCGACGTTCGGAGCCGACGACGACCCTGAAAGGAACGGCGCTACCCCGGTGGTTGCCCCCCCCCCCCCTCACAATGATTCATGGATCCACACGAACACGGGGAGAGAGACACGCAGACTCCAAATATACAGCAGGCGTCGGTGTCGGGATCGAACCCACGACCTCCTGAATGCAAGGCAAGGTAGCTAACATCATGCCATCGCGGAGTCTGGCCGGATGTCCCTTTTAAAAGTGCGGCCGCAGATTCCACGTGCAGATGTGGGGGGGGAGCTCGGCTCCGGCCCCCCCCCCCCCGCATGAGAAACCAAATTCAATCAACATCACCAGACGGCACGGACCCATTAAGGGCACAGGAAAACTACCTTCTGTTGCCTTTTCCTGCAATTAAGTGGACTCCCTCCCGTTTTCGTTCTTCTCTCCTCGGAAGTCGACGAACAGGTGTTGCCTCTAAGGTGGATGAAGAGGCCCACTGAAGCCACTTCGGGCAAAGACGAAATAAAACTCATTCTGCCGAGCTCATCCCTCTTGGGGACCCATTCTCTTCAGCGTGCAGGGTGGTGCACCGCTCACCACAGCGGGGACAGGGGGGTTACAAAGGAAATAATAATAAAAAATTTAATTTATGTATTTGGGTGGCGCACTTCCACTCATGTCTCAAGAGAGACGAAGCGAATCGGAATAACCGGACTTAAGAAGATCGTGTCGCGGTGTGACAACGATAGCCGAGAGCGCACTACCCAGACAGCGCCCAGATATATTAAGGGGGGGGGGGTGTGTGGAAGGGAAGAAAATAAATAATCGATATTTTACTTTGGGTTTTCAGAGCTTGGATGACTGCATCTATTTGGGCCGAGTCGAATGCCTCTTCAAAAGATCGACTGCAAAGGCCCAGGAAGGCACAACGAACGGGGTTCATTCGAGAGCCTTTTTCCAGAATTGGATTCGGGCAGAAAATAGCACCTAAGTGGGTGGGAATGTAGAAAACCCTTACTCAAAAATGTGATGTGAAGAAGAGCCATTGCCAAATAAACATCATCTGCTATAAATTTTTGTTTACTTTTAAAGACACGCAGTGTTACTATGAACGAACGCGGTGAGTTTTCTTTGTTGTTGTTGTTGTTATTATTCGTGCTTGTGCACCACTGCCAATGCAGCAGCAGCAGCAGTCACGGAAATAATTTGTTCAAACCTTGCTTTGCTTTGTTGGCCACATGGCGCCTGTGGCTGGGGCAGGGTACAGAAATTCCAAATGGAAGGCCGGGAGCTCGAATTCTGGTCGGAGGTTGGCTCGATCCATCATCACTCCGAAGGTTAATAAACTAGGAACCAATTTGTTGCAAGTCCCCTTTCACTATTTTTTCTTTTACCAGGTAAGGGCCCACCTGGCTACAAACGATAGCTCATATAAGTGGCTTATCGCCGTATGGAAATTTATATCACCAGCCAAATACTGTACTCTAAACGCGCGATTTTGTTTCTAAAATGTGGAGGGAAAAACCGGAGGACCCACGCCACCACGGGGAGAGAGAGAGAGACACGCAGACTCCAAGTCACCTCTCATTGTATCACAGTCGCAGTGGTAGCCATGAGAGGAATGCGACATTTCTACCACTAGGTGGGCCGTGTTTCGATCTGAGAGTTGATTAATTATTTTTCATCTCGTCCAAACCGTTTGGTGTGTATGGGCGCTTGCTTTATTTAAAAATCCTTTATATTAAGTTCACTTGCTTGCTTGCGCGCTTACGACCGTGCAAATCTTTCGGTCGTTTTTTAACCCACTTCCCGTGATCCAATCGAGCTGACATTTTGCACACAGACTCGTTGTGCGTGACAATTAATGTTCGTGAAAAAAAATTCAAAAATTTTACACTTTTTAGGAAAAAATAAATTATATTTAATTACCAATTGCTTAATGGTGGCAGGCAATCATCTGACCCATAGGTGGCAGCCATCTCAAGCCAGAGGACGAGAGGACTCTAGCCGCCACGCATATAAAGGATTTATAGTGAAAAACTTTGTTTTTACGGGTTAATTTTTGTTCCGTCTCATTTTCTCCATCAACCTGAAACGGATTCTTCGGGGCAGAATTCGACGCATTCATCGCAAGTTTATCGATACATTTAAAATCAATCAACTGACGAATAATCGCACGCCGAGTTTCTGGGAGTGACACAAGATGCTTTGGTTCATCAATGAATATCGGTCATTTGAAGCTCGCGACGGATGAATCGAACGTGACCCAATGTCCGCCCGACCTCGTGACATCTCTTAAGCTAAGCTGGAGAGAGCCTGGACAGCACGTGGACGAGTGACCATCACAGCGCTCGCACGGCAGGGTTACGTTGCCCATTGTTGCACTGCACTATGTCCACGCTCCAACGTCAACGGCTCCCCGCCTTCACCAAACCCGCGCACTGAGCAGCGGAAGCAAAGTGCGCGGTCAAACAACCTCCACGACTCGCACGGCGTGGGGACTCTCCTCTCATCCAGCAGCGGATCGACCACGGGGGCTGCTACGTGCGACACGCACGTTCCGACCGCGTCGTGCCGCTTGGCGAACCAGTCCAGAGCGTCGTTTCGCCGATTCGCACACACCGGTGCCGACGATCTTAACGGGCAGCGGCAAAACCTGGCGTTTCCTGCAATTTGCCCAGCGTCGTGTGATGGGGAGGGGTGGGGGGGTGGGGAGGGGGTGGGGAGGGGGTGGGGAGGGGTGGGGGCGTGCCAGTGGCCCCTCCCTTCACCATTCTTCCCCAGCCCGCCGGCAACTGCATGCGGAGTCGCAATGAGCGATTAGCCTCAAATTACCAGCGTGGAACGCGACCACTACAGCTACCTAACAACCGCTGCCACCAGGTGAAGGGAGGCGAGGCAGACCGGGGCGCACACGGCTAAACCACATTACGCATCGTCGTCGTCGTCAATACGTTCACGGAAGGGCACTCCAACTAATTAGGTAAAGCTCCATCAACATTTCAAAACCACCCCCAAGATTCATCGTCATCATTATCATCAGCCACGATCTCTGCACTGTTTAGGTAAAGGCCTCTCCCCATAGCCATCGCCATCATTCATGGCAATACACGATGGAAATGCTAGAGTATGGTGCAGTTAGCGAGCGTGTTAGTAGTTGGGCTGGGGAATGGATGGTTCGTTCGTTAGCACTGGAGCTATGCACTTTTAAATCTAGATGGACAACTAATTTCTTCCAAACTGCTTTTAGTCTTTAGTTTGCTGTCCTTCCCCCGCACCTCCAGTTAGCACGGTTGGCTCCGTATGGTGCGCAAAATAAGTTCAGCATACATATGCTTGGGCTAGGGTCCAGTTAGCTAGCTTGTTAGTATTTAGGCTAGGGTCTGGCTGGCTAGCTTTTTAACGTTATGGGCAGGGGGATATGAGATCTGGTTGGTTGGTATGCCCTCTGCTTCAAAACAATCTGCTGCTCTCCCCCATTACCAACGTTTGGCCCTTTTACGCTTTTCACTTTTGGTATTCTCAGCACCCTGCCAACGATCACAAAAACAAGCGCACATTCACACACCAGGGACGACGCCACGCACAGACAAATCACCGCGATGGGCTTCCACACATCTCTGACTCCGTTTGCCATCATCGTAGCCACCATCAACCGTGATCTATCCGCCGCTAGATTATTCTCAACCCAAGCCGTCGCCATTCCCCAAAAGTTCATAATATTCATTCTAAAGGTTGTTGGGTTCGTCGCGTAAACATGTGCCATTCACCCACCACCAATAATAATAATATTGGGTCGCGACAGCCGACGTGTCAAAAAATTACTCCACAGTCTCGCGATGCAACAATCCAACGAGCACCGGGCCCACGAGCCAACCTCGATCGCTCCTTCTCCCACAGCTCACGTCCTCTCGGTCGCGTTCCCCTTCTTCGTTGGCTGCCGCTCTTTAGCTGTCCGTTTGTCTCGCCCACCGGTGGGTGTCCCCGCGCCCTGCCCAGGTCTGCCCACGACTCTAAACGGCCCTCGACAGTCAAACGGATGTCTCCAACTTGCGCAAGTCCTCTGATATCAACTACCTGGCCTGGTGCACAGGAGGTCGTGGGTTCAATCCTGACGTGTGCTGTCTAATTTGGAGTTTGCACATCTCTCTTCCCGTGGTCGCGTGGATTTTTCTCCGGGTCCTCCAGTTTTTCCCTCCACATTTCGAATCAACATGCGTTTCGAGTATATGGCTGCTATAAAATGTCCACGTGATAAGCCACTTCGTTGGGCTATCATTTGTGGCCAGGTTGCTTCTGAAAGAGAGCTATACAGCTCAGTGGGCCTTACCTGGTAAAATAACGAGTTTTGTTTATAGTTTTTAAAGATCTGTGTGCTCCCTCTGTCTCTCGGTGTAATTGTATACATTGTTGTACGGGATTAAAAATAATAAAAATGATAATAATAATAATAACATCTAATAATAGATCCGAGCATAAGGTCACGTGCCCTAACACAAAACAACTTAACAGCGTATGCTACGTTGTATTCTGTGTTTCACAATGCAGGGTAACAACGCCCATGTTTTGCTGGCACGGATCATTGGCCGCACAGCAAAACATTTCCCGGCTACAAAATGCAGAGCGTCCAGAGGGGGGGGGGGGGGGGGGGGGGGGAAAAAAAAAAAACATGTAAAAAATAAAAGAAAGGAACAGTAACAACACCAAACACAAAGATCCCCCGTATAGCCTTAAGAGATTGTTGGGGCAAGTGCTGTTGGCGAGCACATGTGAAGGCCAGCACGGTACACGAGGGGCTGGGTGGCCAGCACCACGCCGGACCGCCTTTGCCTCCCAGTGGCGATGTTTTATACACACCCAGGGGAGGCCCAGGACCAGTTCAGATAATCATCACCGGTGTTGCTCATACGACGAAAGTAAAACCCCCGCGACAGACATGGCCTACGAGAGCCCTTCATCCGTCGGTGTCCGTGAGCGGGAATCGAACTCCGGTCGCCGGGTTCGTAGCAGCGCAGCACGCTCACTGCTACACTACCACTCCCCACAAGAATCGTAACAATAACACACCAACAACAAGGGATAATAATAATAATAAGTGTGTTCCAGAGTTAAGTGGTGCGTGACAAGAAGCAGCACGGGAAGTGTTTAGGAACATGCATTGGGGTTATTTGGCTACTATAAAGTCCCACATGATGATAAGCCACTTTGTTGAGCTCTCTTGGGGCCAGGTCGCTTCTGTAAAATAAGGTAATAAAGCTCAGTGGGGGCTTTACCTGGTAAGGCATTTTTTTGTTCGTTTCATTTGTTAAATATATTTTAAGTGATTTGTTTACCTTTCCTACACTCTGCACTCCTATCGTGTTTTTGTATTGTTTGTTGTTGTAACGTTCTGACCCGCCCCACATCTGCGAAAAGAAATTCATCGCCGATTGGCTTCCTCCAGTATGAATAAATATTCTGACACCGTCTAGAGCTGGGCACGGCGGTTGAACACGGTACGGATGAGACGAGTCGGCCGACGGGAGCGAGCCGTCAACACCGTGTGACGTGACAAAAGCATCCCTTTAGATATCTCGCAGAGAGGGCAATGACCATTCGCGTCAAACAACGGCCCATGGAAGCGGATATCGCAGAGCTACGTCCGACCTCTCGCCCGCAAGTCCTCGCAGCGGTTATTGGCTAACCGTCGAACAAAGACGGTCACCGCATCGCGCGCTTTCAGACGCGCTCCTGCGGACCGCCTTGAACGCTCTTCCTTCCGATATTAGGAAGCCAATGGAGCTGTGCATTCTCACGTCTGGATTCAAAACACATTTTTTTAGAACCTCCTTTTGTATTTAGTTTCTTGTCCTTTCCCCGCACCTCTGATTTAACACAGTTGGCTGGGTACGGTGCAGAAGAAGTTCAACATACATACATACAACATTTTCCGCGGTGTTTACCGCTGTCTGGTGGGGACCGCGCAACGATCGGCCGATGGTGCGATCGAGTCGCGAGCATCGGATCCCGCACGTGCGCATGACGCTACGCTCTTCTTCGATTGACTCGTGTTGCAGGTCCGTGCAATTGGTACACACGAACGCGATGGGAAAGAAAGTAGATTCTTACATCACACTGCAACCTTGAATCACGATAAAAAACCATTGAATCGCAGGGGGAGGACGTGGGGGTTGGATCAAATGCCCCCGCCAGGCCTCTCGCCGGCTCAGATCGGCACTCAGTATCAATCGGGCAGGAGGTAGCGAACACGGCGAGCGACGTCCACTCACGTGCGGGTGGGGGGGTGGTTTCTGGTTGGGGGGGGGGGGTTGCAACCGCCGGTAACGTTTCGTTTGCGGGGGCGTCTTAATTGAGCGGCACCCGCGGTGTGGCCGTTGTTCCGTCCCGGTGGGAAACGTTGGCACGCCCGTCCCGCTCGGCTCGCGCTCGCTCGGCTCGCACACCCACACACCCACATTCCTGCCGGCCGACTCGGCGAGCCCTCGCTTTAAACGAAACCCAATGCACGCAGCGAGAGAGAGAAGCCGAGAGGGGGGAGAGAGAGAGAGAAACCCAATGCACGCAGCGAGAGGGGGTGGGGGTGGAAAAAAAAACCTCCACTATTTTTGCAGGCAGAACGTGTTTTTTTCCCTCTCTCTCAAAGCTTTATATTTCTTAATGTGCTTTAAGAACCACGTTCAAGGCCTTCTCCTCCCCGCTGTTAGGCGGCATTCCTTCTGCCCGTTCCCCCCCCCCACTCCCGGCCCCCACCGCCACCCGACAGGCCCTCCCCCTCCCCGCCCTCACGCCACCGACAATACGGCGCGCTAAGATTAAAGAAAGATTAAAAGGGACGTCGCTGGAGGACTGCCAAGCAGACAACACCGAGGGGTTGAGGGTGGAGCCGGAGCAAGCAGCGGCGGCGTAGAGGGGGGGGATAAGGAGGAGGAGAGCGAGAGAGAAAATCTTTGCAAAATTTGCGACGAAAGAAAAAAAATCCCCCCCCCCAACAAGCAACGACAAAACTAACTCCGCGCAGAGCTAAAGGACATGACGGGCAAAGACATCTTCCGACCAAATGGCCTTTTTAGCAACGCGGGCGAGATGGCGGCGAGCGGACTTCAAAGTTTGCCGGCGGGCGGACTGGAAAGGCTTTGGCAGAGAATATCAAAAGGGAGCGAAAAACTCGTTGCGAGTTTGGCTATTTTAGCTCCAGCCACTCGCGGCATTCCCCAGAGCTCAATGGCCTTGCCCCCAAGGTCCCCCAACCCCCCACAGCCCCCCCGCCCCGGCCCCCCACCGCACACAACCCCCCTTCTTCTTTAGCCTGGAATGCGGGTGAAGAGAGGGACAACGGCGATATGGGAAGCGTCGGTCTGAGGAAAAAGCGCCGCTCGGAACAAAAGTTCTCTCTGTTTGATTGGTCGTTTACTCCGGGAGAAAGGTCACCGAGGTCACCGCTCTCCCAGCTCCCACTTTACTCCCAGTGAATGGAGGAGAGGGAGAGACCTTCCCTCGCCTGCCTACTCGGCCCAGCCTCACCGCCACCGCTCGCTCACTCACCCGCCCGCCCGCTCGCTCTGCCTCCCAGGCCCAGTGCACTCAACGCCGTCGCTCTCCCAACCCCCCCTCCCCCCCACCACCACCCAACACGACCGCCCATGTCTGTCCTGCCACAACCGCACCGGGGTAACTGGGCCAAACAAGGCAAGGATGCCGACAGACTGTGACAATAAGGTGCATTTGCAATTCCTATGACAGGCACCCATGGTGTGGGGGTGGGGGGGGGGGCTTGGTGCGTGTGGGAGATGTAAAAAAAAGAGCGGAGCAGCTTTCTACCGCGGCCTCCGCAAATCTCTGAGCCCTGCAGCCCCACGAGCTGACGCCGGAGTGGCCTGCCATCGCTTGCGTGCCATTTCCTATTTAGTTTGCCTTTTTACGAAAACGTCCACTGGCTCGCTTGTCCGCGAAAACGCTAAAGCGACGGGACGCCGACCGCGAAGCCCTTCCCCAAAGTGGCTTTGAAATTAATTAAAATAACCAGACTTTTTTTACGGCCGGAGGCATCCAGCAGAAAATGCTAAAACTGCAACATTTCCCGTGCGCGTCATTTTTTTTTATCTTCGTCGCAAATCATTAGCGAGCGCTGGCCTTGATTCCACGTGAATGTTTATTTCCGTAGAATTTATTGGCGAAAATATGCCGACGTTTAACCCATCACCGTCGTCGTGGCAAATCGCCAAGGCGTTGGGGCGAAGCACTGCGGTTGTTTTGCCAAGTTGGGAATGTGGCCCGATGTCTTTTCGTCTGTTAAATTATCTTTACAAAGTAAAAAAAATGAAAATAAAATGCCAAAGTGAAAACAACCTTCAGAGAAGGAACAAGAATAATGACAATAATCATCAGATCCTTTATTTATCCAGGGAAACCACCGTTGAGTCTCAAGCCTTCTTTGTGATGTTTGGCCAATTTCATTATTAGTTAGGCTTCATGTGTGGCATGAACCACCCGGAGAAAACCCAGCACACCCATACATGGGGGTGACACTCGGGACTGCCATCTCTAGGCCAATTCTACAAGACCTGTCCAGGCGGTCACCCATCGCATTACTACCCAGGCCACGCTTCGCTTCCATGACGTGACAACATAGGGCAACGCGCGTCCTCTATCCGAGGACAATTTTAAAACTCGCAACCCAAAACGAGGGTGTAAACGCTCAACGCTCCTAACAGATGAACTCAAGAAACCATTGCTAAACTACACCAACCTCGCAGGCCAATCGTGAAACGCCAGGCAGCCTCCCATCCAATGCATGCACCAGGCTCGACACCTGCTTAGCTTCTGAGATCCAGCCACTGTGTGGCTACCACCCGAGCACGCACACACGCACGCACGCGGCATTACGGCTCAGAGCAAGAATGCGAGCGGCTTTTGTGTAATAACAGGGACCGCGGCGGCGCTACGTTCCTCCCCCCCCCCCCCCCCCCCCCGGGGGTTGGGGGGGGGGGGGCCCCCGGTGGGCGTAACGGCCGTCGCCTCCTTCCCCTGCCGGCAGCCAGCCCGGGCGTGGCGACGGCCGGGGCCAGCCACAGTGCAGGTGTTGCGCGAGCGCCGGGGTAATTGTGGTGGCGGCGGCGGCATCGCTGCCGCACCTCCCTCCCTCCCACGCCAATCAAAACAAGGATGTTTGCTCAACTGAGAAAGCCGAAACGGACCGCCGCTCGCTCGTCTCCCCGCGTTACAAACGACACGGTAGCCGCGCGCCGTGACGGCGTTGTTTGACGTGACTCCGCCGCTAAAAGCGTCCGGGTACAAGTACATTTTTTCTTTCTTTCTTTCTCTCTCTCCTCTCTCTACACCTTTTTACTTGAAAAAAGGCAGCGGTCGAGTAGCTATCGTGAATCCGGTCATCCGAGTTCAATAACCCAACCATGGCTAACGTCAGTGGCGGGTGCTTATCGGAGCCGGTCTCCGCTCTCCTCCTTACCCCCTACCCCGCACCGACCAACCTGTTCACCAAAGCGCACGAATGCGTGTGACAAAGTACGGCGAAAGTAAAACCCCGCGATCGACATGGCGTACGGACGCCTTTCATCAATCGGTGGCCGTGAGCGGGAATCGAACTCAGGTCGCCGGGTTCGTAGCACACCGAGCTAACCGCTACACTACCGCTCCCCTCCCTGCCACACTTGCGTGCACAGAGAGCGAGAGAGAGCCGCACCTCAATCTTGTCGGTCTTGGCATCGCCCCAGTAGATCTCGCCCTCGGAGTAGTCGAGGGCGAGGCCGTTGGGCCAGCCGAGGGAGGTGTTGACCAGCACCGATCGCTCCGTCCCATCCAGGTAAGCCCGCTCGATCTTGGGCATCTCTCCCCAGTCGCTCCAGTACATGTAGCTGCACGGCGGCGCGACGGTGGACACGCGACACACGTGCAAATGAAGAGCAGAACCAAAATGCACAATTGCTCGAGTAACAGATTCGGAGACGGTGTGGCCCTGCAATTGCTTGATTACACCAATGCTGGCAGAAAGGGGCTTTAAAGAGAGCCCCTTGGAGAGGGTGTTTGGCCTACTCTTTTATGCTGGCCAGACACCTTTGAAGTGATAATACTGACTGTGGTGAACCAATTTATACTGCTGGGTGGACAGAGGCATTGGGTAGGTTGGGGGAGGGTGGTGGGATTTAATAAACTTGCACCGGGTGATTAGCGCGGGTTGGTTACGTACGGTGCGAAACAAGTTCAACATACATACGTCGTTGCAAGGCCGGCGGCGTCAACGACCGCCCGCCTTCACACGCACCACTCTCCTCCCGCACCGCCCGACCCCCGCCCGCGATTCGCGTGACCCTCACTCACCCGGCCATGGGGTCAAGGACGATGGCCCTGGGTTCGTCGAGCCCGTCGCTCACGAGCACGCGGCGGCTCGAGCCGTCGAGGCGCGCCACCTCGATGCGATCCGTGCCCGTGTCGGTCCAGTAGAGGTTGCGCGCCACCCAGTCCACGGCGATGCCGTCGGGGTGTTCGATCTCCAGCGAGACGAGCACCTGCGGCCCCGCAAAGAGGTGTAGGGCGCGCGTCAATTCGCACCGCACGCGTACGACCAAACGCGGGACGGTTCAATTCCAGTTACAGACTGGCCAAGGCTGCACGGTAAGAGGGTGGGGGGCCGGGTGGGTAGGCGGGCGGGCGGGCGGGCGAAGCGTGCGGGCAAGAGAGCGAGCAGGTGAGGAAGTGGAAAAGGGGACGATATCAAGCTGGTGACGGGACGTGCGGGCGCGTGAGAGAACGAAAGAGCAGGTGGCGGGCGAGCGGGCGGGCGAGCGGGCGGGCGGGCAAGCCAGCGAGCAAGCGAGTGAGCAGCCAAGTGGGAGAGCGGAAGTGCGGGCTGGCGGGCGAGCGAACGAGCGGGCGAGCGAACGACGGACGAGCACGTGCGCCGTCGCACCTCGCTGGCGGAGCCGTCGAGCCTGGCGCGCCGTATCGTCTGGGCGTTGTCGTCCGTCCAGTACACGTGACCGCCGCCTTCGCCGTCAGGGCCGGCGCCAGCGGCGTCGTCGCGCGGGTGGCGGTCGACGACGTGGTGCTCGCCCGGGTGGAAGTCGAGGGCGATGGCGTGGCGCACGCCCTCCAGCGGCAGCATCACCGCCGTGAAGTCCGGCGTGTCCAGCGAGATGGTGCGGAGGTCGGTGCGTCGCGCCAGCAGCAGCAGCTCCGCGGGGCCTACGTCACGCACGCAGAGTACAAAGATCCAGCGGTGTAGCCTTAACGGAGTGTTGGGGCAAGTGCCGTTCGCGAGCAGCACCTATGAAGGTCCTCGTGGTGTTGTTTACACATCGTAACAAGTATTCATTTTAGGCTAAATCTACCTAGGGGAGGCCCAGAACCTGTTCATACTCATCACTGGTGTTGGCCGTCAGCGGGAATCGAACTCGGGTCGTCAGGATCGTAGTGTGGGGAGGTGTGGGCTCTCTTCCTTGACCGTGACCCTAACGGCAGCAGAGCACCACCACGGTTATTTAGAACATCTAAAAGAACGCGACTCTCAAGGGGTGCGGGGGGGGGGAGATTGATATTATTTTTCTTCTTACTCCTGCTGCAAGTGTGTGTGTGTATCCGGTGGCTGGGAGAGCCCTGCCAGGACTGCAGGGTGAAGACAATGGAGTCGTTTTTTATTGCTTCCTGGAAAAAAGTGCGCAATGTGTGTTTTTATTACCGTTGGCAATATTGCAGCTACTTTTACAGCGAGTTTCACAAAGTGAAATTGAATCGTGGATATACCCACACGTTTCCGGATGGGGTCATGGTTAAACGGTGGCACCTATTTTAAGCGTCTTCCAGCAATTCTTACATCTGCAGTGGCTCCTCTACCCACCCCCACACCCTCCGCCCGCTTGACACCTCCCTGTCAAATAATTTATTTATTTTCATCTGAGTTACGTTACAAACACGGTCACTGCGATTGCCGCGCGCTTTCAGATGCGCTTCTGCGGCCGTCTAGAACGCTCTTCCTTCCGATCTGAGGAAGTCACTGGAGATATGCACTTTTAAATAATCTAGATTGCAAACTTATTTCTTTGCTATGAAAAATAGGAACAGGTTTTACCCTTTCTGGCAATAAAACAGGAGATGTTAAGATGTTCAAACACCAAATAGATACCGTTTGCAAGAAATCAGGTCTGCATTAACCGCACGTACTGGTGGTGAACATGTAAAAAAACATGCTCTGATAACAATATCTGCATCGTCTTTGAAGCTGACTGGCCAACACCAGAGACAGCCTTCTTTACGGGCCGTGTCACACCAGTGTCAGACCAGAGAACAACAGCAAAAGGCAAACAGGACGAAGACAATGCACGTATCAGAGCATCTATAGCTTGGGGTGAGCAGCTATATCAGAGACCTCACTTCTTTAGAACTGCTTTTGGCATTTAGTTTGTTGTCCTTCCCCTGCATCTCCGATTAGCACGGTTGGCTTCGTACGGTGCGAAATAATTTCAACATACATCTATATTAACATGAGGTCACGGGACGTGGTTTTTTAATAGAAAACTCTAAAAATAGTTGCATAGCATCACCCCATGTTAAAGCACAGCCTCCGATAGGGGACATCAAAATGGAACTTTTTAAGACCTTTCAATTGCCTCTTATCCAGAATAAGTGCACCGCCTCACATGCCGTAGCACAAGAGGCATTTGTTATATGGCAGACAAACACTTGAGTTCACTTCTCCAAGCTGGAATACGTCGAATGAAGACAAAACTGTACGTGTGATATGGGGACTGTGCTGGGACCATCCCACCGCTACACTGTAAAATTAAAAACGGTTGAAAGAATGGTCACATTGCAAACTTTATTTTTTGTTTCGTCCTCAGAATCTGGCAAATTTTGATTTCGCTACACCCAGGAACCCGGTTTAACCACGTGCCGCGGCTAAAACCCAGACTGGAACACAGCATGTATGTATGTTGTATGTAGGTTGAACTTCTTTTGCACCGTACGTAGTCAACCGTGCTAATCGGAGGTGCGGAGCCGGCGTCAGAGCATATCAGCAGCGCCGTCGCAATATTATCCTGCAATGCCACACGGTCCCATATAAGACTGCTACGGTGGCGAGATGTTAACTGAATTTCCTCTTATACAGGAGGTCGTGGGTTCGATCCCAACCCCGACACCTGTTGTATATTTGGAGTTTGCGTGTCTCTCGCTCTCTCTCATCCCATTGGTCACGTGGATTTTTCTCCGGGTCCTCCGTTTTCCCCTCCACATTTAGAAACGTGCGTTTTGAAAATTTGGCTGCTATAAATTTCCACGTGATCAGTCACTTCGTTGACCAATCATTTGTGGCCAGGTTACTTCTGAAAAAAAGCTATATGGTAAATTATTTTTTTTATAAAACAGCTCATAGAATTCCTCCAATATAAATAAATATTCTGATTCTGCTGTGAAATTTAAAAAGTGTATAATTTCCCCAAAAATCGTAACACTCCCCACCCCCCCTTGCCCCGGAAAAAGTAGCAGGGTCGCAGGTCACAGGGTCACAGGGTCACAGGTCGCAGGGTCGCAGGGTCAGAGGTTCACGGGGTCGCACCGTTGCGGCAGGTCTTGTTGTTGTCCAGGAGCCGCACGCCGGTGGGACAGGCGCACGAGAAGAAGGGCTTGTTCGGCGACAGCAGGCAGAGGTGCGAGCAGCCTCCGTTGTCGCGATCGCAGGGGCTCGATCCTGGGGATGGAATAAACGCACGCACGCACGGACGCACGGAGCAGGATGGAGAAACACAAAACATGCACAGTTGAGCACGCAAGCAAGGAAACACAGGACATGGAGGGGTGGGGGAAAATAAATAATAGCCTTCGAGTTTTATATTCGGAAGATATCGCTGTGTGTGCGCGTGTGTGTATGGGGATCGGCAGCGTAGCCGACAGCGCGCTGCGCTACCAACCTGGCGACCCGGTTCAATTCCCGCTCACGGCCAACACCGGTGACGATTATCTGAACCGGTCCTGGGCCTACCCTAGGTAGACTCAGCCTCAAATGAGTACTTGGTGCGATGTGTAAACATCGCCACTGGGAAGACAAAGGCGGTCAGGCGTGGTGTTGGACACACACCCCCTCTCGTGTACCGTTCCGGCCTTTATTAGGTGCTCGCTAACAGCACTTTCCCCTACAGCATTTTAAGGCTATACGGGGGATCTTTGTCAGTATATATAAAATGTTTTTTTCACCAGAGCTAGAGGCAAAGGAGCAAGCAAACGAGACCCTTCCCCCACGGCCTAATCAGAGCTTGGCGGAGGCTCGGATCGATGGGGGCGAGCGCGGTGGTGGAGGCGGCCGCCACGCTTTACGCTCCCGCCAAGCGAGCCGGGAGGGCCCACGGGCCGACAAACACAAGGGGGACGAGGGGGGGAAGCTGGACTCGCTCCAAGCTGCGCTACCGCCGCTGCCGAGCGCAGACGTGACACGCAACGAAACGCCAGCCTCGTGACCCTTCTCCACCCCCCCCTCCTTGCCCCCGCCGCGCCCCCCTCGAGGGGGAGGAGGAGGAGGAGGGGTGTAGACACAGAGAGAGAGAGTGCGCGCAGAGCGTGCGAGCGATCTTGGCCGGAAAACTAAAACGCACGCTCCGCCAGGCTGCGCACGTGCGCGAGCGGACACGCGCGCGCCGCGCCGCGCCGCGCCGCTTGGCTCCGAGACGAGCGGACGGGTCTTGCCAAAGCTGCGCGTTTCCGAAGCGGCGGAATGCGAGAGACACGCGTGGATTTTTCCGCGTGAGGGCATTCGTAGATTTTTATTTTTTAAGCGCGACGCGCGCAACGGTCGCGGCGGGTCCTCGGCAACAGGGGAGCCCGCCGTTTTCCTTCGCCGCGATTCCCACTTCGCCGGCCTAATGATGCGTGCGAGCTACGGCGGAGAGGACAGGGCGCCGGCCGGGCGTCGCGGCATGCATGCGTGCGTGCACGTTCTGGGGATAATGGTGAGAAAGCCAAGGTTCGGTGGTGCGCGACAATGCAAGCCTGGAGGAAAGTGGCAGAAAATTACATCACAACATTTACAGAGCTAATCAGATCCGCAAACAACAAAAACAAAGTTAGGATAACAATCCCACGTCAGCAACAGTCATGCTGAGGATTGTGGGTGTTTTTTTAACGCTGTGTAAAAAAAATTGAGGTGGGGAGGGGTGCGGGAAAAGTGGTGAAAAAAATAAACACAGACAGGCAAGTTAATATTTCACAATTTGCTTTCCTTGCTACGAGATAGGGATCGCCAATGGAACCGATGATGCTGACGTTAAAGTTTGGGTCTGTGCGAGGGTAAAGAAAAAACACATGGGCGGTGGAAGGTTAAAGGTCAAAGTACACCATGGTGCACCTGTGCAGTGTGCGGCTCAGGGCAAGCTCGTTACACGATTAACTCTGCAACCCCCCCAACCCAGTGTTTGATTCCCGCCAACAGATAACATCAGTTTGCCAGAGATATGCGAACCGGTCAAGAACGCAGCTTGATGACCCCCCACTCTGACCAGCGTGGCGGTAATGTATGGTTAACAAAAAATAAAACCACCTCCACGAACAAACAACAAGGACAGGCATTCCATCCGTCAGACTGACAACGGGATCGAAAGTTATTCATTATTATGTAGACAAGATGGAGGCCAATGATAGCAACATGACGAAAAAGAGCATTTATTTTAAATCTCAATTTAGTTGTTCAGAAAGAGGTTGTTAACTTTACGACCAAGCTTAGGAGAACGATCACTGTTGAGGTTATGACAAAGATTAGTTTTAGGGTGGCGGTCAGGGGCACAGTGAAAATTCACCCGCGTCACTTCGTGTGTGTGCGTGTGTGCGCGCGCGTTTAATTCTATCGGCCAGCCTTGAGTGTAAGGGTTAACCAGCAAACGTTATCGCTGAGGTTAGCCACGGGCAGGGAATTGAACAGATTCCAGGTTCATGGTGCAGTGCAATGCTCACCTCTATGCCAACGCTTCATCCCACAGTAATAGCTCAAAAGGCTGCAGTGCAAGTCGTCTGTGGCGTAAGAGTCATTGTGAATAAAAAATGTATGGGAGAGTAACGGGGCAACGGTGACGGTATATTCCCCAAAGAAAAACCACACTGTGAGCCAAACGAGGAAGTAAAGTCGGGCATATGCGTGGATTTCTGTACCACTTTTGAACAAGCGCTTATATTCTCGGAAGCAAATAATTAGCGGTGTGCCCTTAAGCTGCAGTGAGACAATGGGGCTCGAACAGTGGCTCTGCCAAGGAGGGCACAAGCACGTCAACCAGCAAGGAGGGGATGGGACGTATGGAGCTTGAGCCATGGACCAGCTCCTCCCTTGGCCAGAGGAGCCAAGGGGCAGCTCTTCCCACATGCCCCCCTTGCACTGCCCCCGTTCCTGACCTCTCCCCGCCATCACTCTCCTCCCCCTGTCTTTTCCACCTCATTCCGTGTCCTCCTCTTTCCCGTCTTCTGGCGCTCCCTGGAGCACAGCTGGGTTTCACGGCGATCGCTCGTGAACGCGCCCGTCGCTTGGAAGTCGCGTACCCCGCGCCTCCCCCCCCCCCCCCCCCCCCCCGGGGCCGTTGCAGAGCACGGCACAAACGCCCACACGGCCAAGCGGCCAGCAAAACATTTCCCCATCAAGTGTCGTTACAGATAAGAGTGTGACACATTTAATAAGTGCTTGGGATGGATAGATAAATATAAAAAGACTACGGAGGAGAATTCCCAAGTGGAGCAGTGAGGAGGGGAGGAATCGGGAAGGCAAGAGCTGCATCCTGCAGTGTGGTCGATGAGACAAGTAGACCGTGTCCTCAACACACGTGGAAAAACCAACGAGTGACATTCACTCTGATCAGTCAGCAAGGTGGTGGTGGTAGTAGCAGCAGCGATAGTTGGGCGACAGGCAGGCGACTGACCGCCAGTGAACGAGTGACCGGAGCGAATCGGCAAGTGCCGGATGACCAAGTCGACCCGGCCGCTTTCACTGGAACTGCGCCGAGCGACACGAGCATGCCGTGGCCATCAGACAGGCCAGCGGCGCCACGGTGGCGAGATGTTAACTACCTCGCCTGGCATACAGGAGGTCATTGTTCGATCCCAACCCTGACGATGCCCGTCTATTTGGAGTTTGCATGTACTCCCTGTGGTCGCGTGGATTTTTCTCCAGCTCCTCTGGTTTTTCACTCTAAATTTTTAAAATATACGTTTAGAGAATTTGGTTGCTAGAAATGTCCAAACGATAAGCAGAATCGGAATATTTAGTTACACTGGAGGAATCCGATGAGCTATGAGGCTCTTTTTCACAGATGTCCAGTAGTTTCATAGATGTCCAAGCCACTTCATTGAGCTATCATTTGTGATGGCCAGGTAACTTCAGAAAAAGCGCCATAAATATAGCTCAGTGGACCTTACTTGTTAAGATAACAAAATTAGTTTACAATCGTTTTTAGTAAAAAAATATATTGTTTGCAAGCACCACCGACCTGCGGGCTGGCGCTGCGCGCTGTAGATGTGAATGTCCATGGGCGAGTAGATGTTGGAGAGGATCTCCTGGCGGCGCTCGCCCGTCTCCTTGTGGCACGCCTGGATGGAGCGCGTCTGCCAGTCGGTCCAGTAGAGCGTGTCGCCAAACACCGTGAGCGCAAACGGGTGCGGTAGGTTCCCCGCGATCACGTCTTGCCTGCGCGCCGCAGACATGCCGGGCGGAGGGGAACAAGGGGGGGGTGGTGGGGCAGAGGATGAAGCCTCAAAGTGTGTCCGGCAACTTCTCACAGCTTACCCCCTCCCCCCCCACCTCCCGTCTTAGGTTATGCCAGTGGCTCTGAGAAAATTTTTGAAATTCCACGTTAGCGGGGCAGGAGGTGGAGGGGCGCAGTCGGTCGTGTAGCGCGAGCCTCTGAATTGTTAAAAAAGGTGGGAAGCCAAGTAGAGGGTTTTGGATGCAAACTTAACTTAAATAATGCACTGTATGTATATAGCATTGGTGTGTGGCCACTTGTGATGGTGGGGGGTGGGGGGTAACTGAAGGAATCCGAAGAAAACCCAACACACACACCAGAAGAGGGGGTGAGACACTCGATTGATAATTGCTGTGCTGCCATGTCCTGCCCACATCACAGCACATTTCATCCAAGTTGACGCAAATTTCGGGGTGGGTGGCCAACGTCCAACAGAGGGCTCGCGAAACAAGACGATTTTCTTCACCACGGCCGACAAGCATTATTTATTTGCCGACCCCACCTCGTTTTCCAGCGGTGAATCGAACAATTCACTGTTTGGCCTCATTAAGAAATTGGAAACACTCAAACTTCGCCAGGTGCTTTCCAACGAGCGAGCGATATTGTCCCGGGGTTCACCGACGATGCTAAAAAGATGCCGGCAACGTGAGAAACAGCAGCAAATGTCTTTATCAGGTCTCGGATTGATGTTGACCGAGAACAAGAAAACTGGGTGGCCTGCTGACGTGTAATGCGGCGAGCGGTTTCTGCAAGTGGTGGGACGGGATGGCGGGCGGGGGGGGTAAAATAAAATAACAATACGAGCCTTCAGGTCCACACGAGAAAAGCGCAGCGGTCGCTTTGCACAGATCCAAACAAACACACGTAAAGGAAACCACTCGGCCAATTTCATCGGCGCGCCACTACGCACACAGTCTGACCGCTGCCGCTGCTTGGCGTCAGCGGCAGTTACAGAAAAACACGAGCGCACGCGCGAGCACGACAAGAGCAAACGGATCGGGGACCAGGCTTCACTTGTACAATTGCCCACAACAAAATGTGGATTTGTAAAGCCTCTCACCCCGCTTGTGAAAATAATGCACACTGGAAGGAAAAAAATAAAACAAATCAATCGCGCGTTACGAGATCGTTGCCAACAGCCGAGACAGAAAGGGGTGCGGGGCTGAAGAAGACTTGAGTCCTGTGAATGTGCGAATAATGACTTGCGAGTACACAGGCATTGCCATTCACAGAGGAGAAGGGGGAAATATTTGTGGCTGCACTCGGAGACTCTCACAACTTGGCGCAAAAGTTGCGGTTTTTTTCATTCTCAATGTGCAAGAGGGTTTTTGTTTTTCTTCTTCTATCAACCGGCCTGTAACCGTTCACCACCAACCCTTCCCCCCACACCCACTGAGTCATTCGGTGAATTGCCACAATTCGGGGTCGCGATTTCGAAGCGGTTGTACGTGCTGCGGTCACGTCCGCAGATGTGAACGTGGCAGTTCTTGCAATCAGCGCGTGCGGTCGTGCGTGCGGTCGGATACCGCAGGTGGGTGCGTGGTAGCACTGACCGGAAGGAGCCGTCCAGGTTGCACCGGTGGATGTAGTTGAGCTTGGCGTCGGCCCAGTACAGCTTGCCACCGTCGTAGTCAAGCGTGAGGCCGTTGGGCCAGTAGATGTTGTCGATGATGAGCACGGAGCGCGACGTGCCGTCCATGCCCGCCCTCTCGATCTTCGGCACCTCGCCCCAGTCCGTCCAGTACATGAATCTGCGTGGGCCACCGGCGGAGAGATACCGCCCGTTCAGATTTAACTCCGCAAGGATTGCAAGGGACGATGCCGTTTGATTCAGAATTGATCCGTGCGTTAACCATCGAGCCTCATGCATGTCCACCGCACGACATGGCCAAATCAATGAAACTGTAACGCGTACAAACGTTGAACAATACACCGATTGTTATCGCTAAAGCACACCGGTATGCGCAAGTGTGAGCCTCAGCATCTTCAAGACAGAAACCGGGACACGTCCTGCGTTCTCTCCTGAAGACGCTTGGCGCAGTTGCAAGCGAAACGTCGTGTAGCCGTGCGTGAGAATTGTGAGACACGGCGAGGCTTTGCAGGATTAGTTCTGGAAATTGTTGTCATTTAAATTATCTAGATTGAAAACTCATTTACAACTGCTTTTTCTGTTTAGTTTGTTGTCCTTCCCCCGCACCTCCGATGAGCACGATTGGCTACGTACGGTGCAAAAGAAGTTCCAACATACACACATCATGCTGTTCCTTACCTAGCGCTGCTCTCCGAGACAAATTACAATAGTCATGTGCTTTCTTTTTTTACTACGCAATTCATCGGAGTAACTTGATAACAGGCGTTACACGTGACGGGCGATGGAAATCAGGCGAGAGTTCATAGCGCGGGTACACTAACCGCCCCCTCTACTCTCTGGCACTCACGGAGTGTAAATTGTTTTTTTGGAGACAGGGCTCCGAGGTGCGTTTGTATTTGCTAATTTCCGCTCGCACAGAGGCTCCCCAGATGCTCCACAGCTCCCGTGTTGGACATTTTTAGATTTTGAAAGCCAACCGCTAAACCCTTGAATACGGTGTTCCGTCTGTTTCCGTTGTTTGACAGACTGATAATGACACAGGGAATCTGCAGGAGGGAGACTGTTTAGGGAGGACTTCATCCAGCAGTGCTTAGATCATGGCGAAATATAATGACAGGCTGGAAGGCTTGGTCGTTTCCCTAACAGAGTGTTCTACATGTGTGACAATTATATAATCCGGTCCCTCCACAAGATCAACTCGGCCTCAAATGACTACCTAGTGTGGAGTATAAAACAGCAGCACTGGGGAGACAAAGGCGGCCGGGCGTGGTGCCGGCCACCCACCCCATAGGTGCTCGCTAATGGCACTTGCCCCAAAACTATATTAAAGCTATATGGGGGGTGTTTGTGTCTCTGGGGTGGGGGTGTAAACTGGAGTAACGGGAGAAAACCCACACACACACGCTTGCGAAAGCGTGTGTGTGTGTGTGAGAGGGGTGTAAAACACGCTTGTTAAAACTCGTACAGATATTCTGGCAGCCTACTTGCTGTACTGTCTTCTTCCAGGAAGTTTTGCAAACAGGACGAAATCTGTGATCCACGCAGGCAGCTTCGAAGGCGCTGGATTACAGGAGTGCACCACCACACCCACACATGCCTGTGTGTGCGCGCGTCTTTGTGTGTGTGCCTCTTTGTGTGTGTGTGGGTAAACGGGAATCTTTGTCCTTTGTATGTGTGCGTGTGTACGTGGGGAGGGGGGCCGACGCACTGGTTCGCACAAACTTCTGCAATCCTCAACAACCTGCGGTCGATTCCCAGCCATGGATAACATCGGTGGCGAGTGATACCTAAACTGGGCCTGGCCCTCTCCTAGGCTCAGCCTTACAATGAGTACAGGGTACATTGCATAAACCAAATTACCCCGAGTAAAACCATGGATACAATGAAACACAGTCAAGGTCCACGCCACTTGCTGTCCTGCCATCTCCTGGCCCACTTAACTAGAACCATGCCCGGCTGCCTTTGTCTCTCCAGTGCTGATGTTTACACAGAAGGAATGGGAGTTCTGAAAATCTGTGTGATCCACCAACTCGGGACCTACAAGGTGTGGTTTTCCAAAAATAAACACACAAAGGGTCACAGCTGCCCTCCTCCGATGCACCGTGTGTTGATCGGCATGTCCGGCGTTTCGATACCACGTGCTTGGGGAGGCTTCTTCGGGAACTGAATGCACTCCATCTCATTTGTTCATCTGCATCGCGCTTCCCTCGCGGAAGCGATTGAGCTCCCGAAAGAAAATCTCCCAGCGGGGCGTGGGGAGAAAACGTCCATGCTTAATCTATTTTTTTGAACTATTTTTATGTGAACAGGTAAGGCCCACTGAGCTATACAGCTCTTTTTTCAGAAGCGACCTGACCACAAATGTTAGCTCAACAAAGTGGCTTATCGTGTGGAAATGTATAGTCTCCAAATACTCTTAAAAGCGCGTCGATTCTAAACGTGGCGGGAAAAAACTGAGGACCCGGATAAAAATCCACAAGACAGGAAGAGAGACACGCAAACTCCAAATATACAGGTGTCAGGGTTGGGATCGAACCCACGACCTCCAGTATACCAGGCGAGGGATGCAACATCTCGCCACCGCGGCGCCCCGCTTCGTAGCAAGAGATGTGCGGCAACAACTCCGACAGAACGCACGCATCGTCGGAGAGCCAAGCAGCACGACCCATCGTCGGTATTGTTTCCCACACGAGCGGGAGGAACACAGGGCAAACCTCGGCCCGGACGACCGTTGTCGATATTCCGTCGCGTCTCGCGTCGCGCCCAGCAGGCCAAGCGAGCGCCGACGACGTTTAGTCACAGAACATTTCTGAGCAAATATGCAGTCGAGCTTAATGTGGTGGAACATTTTCTGCCCTACTTTGCGAGTTAAGTCGCAAGGACTTGCCCCCCCCACCCCCCCCCGAGCAGGAAAACTATATTTCATCCACCCAGGATATCTGCATTTAAACCGCAATAAATCACGGACGTGGGGTTTATTTTTAAACGGGGGTTCAGTGGAGTCAAGGGGGGCGGTGGTAAATGAAGAAAAATGTTAACCCCGACCAAAAAAAATATAAACTCAGACTTTCAAAAAACACAAGGCAACCGCCACCGCCTAATGACAAGTTAGGGCAATTATCTAATGGGGAAAGTAAGATGCTAACGTTCCATACGCTTAGGGTCACACATCACATCTGCTTTGACAGTATAATTTGTTCTGGCCAAAACCAGACCCATTTCAATTTCCACTGGCTGGAGCTGCCACCCCCCCACCGCCTTCACCCCCACTCCGGCCTCACCCCCCACCCTTTACCCCTCCATACCCACGCCAGCGGCCAGCCCCGACAGTAACCCCCATCCCAACCGCATGCACCAGCGAGCACCCATTCAAACTCACTCGGGCAATACGCAAGGCTCAATGGCTAAAAGGAGGCGGTGGTGGCGGCGGCGAGGGGGGTGGGGGAGAGAGCCGAGCGAAGGAGGAGGGATAACAAAAAAAAGTTGCTTTCTTTGTGCTGCACGACTGCGGCAGCGTGGGGGTTGGGAAGGAGAGCGAGGAGGAGAGGGGAGGAGGAGAGGGGGGGAGGAGGAGAGAGCGTCACTAGACCACAGCTACAGAAGGCATACTTCACTTTCCCACTCCTCCTTCGCCTGTCCGTCATGTAAAAGCCAACGCTACACCCCCACCCGCCACCATCCCCACCAACACAACCACCATCACCACCACAAACATCACCACAACCACCGCCAAAGATCCCCCGTATAGCCTGCAACAGACTGTTGGGGCAAGTGCTGTTAGCAAGCACCTATGAAAGCCGACACGGCACAAGAGGGGGTGGGTGGCCAGTACCACGCCCGACCGCCTTTGTCTCCCCAGTGGCGATGTTTACACCGCACCAGGTACTCAGTTGAGGCTGAGTCGACCTAGGGGACACCCAAAACCGTTTAAGATAATCGTCACTGGTGTTGGCCATGAGTGGGAATCGAACCCGGGTCGCCAGGTTCGTAGTGCAAGTGCGCCAACCGCTACACTAGCACCACCGCACCCACCATCTCCACTACCAGTGCAATCACAGCAACCACCACACAGCAAAACACCAACTAAGATTTATTCATTAGTGACTGTCCTGCATGCTGCCGGCACCCCCCACCACCACCACCAAAGCTTTTGTTGTCACAAGGGCTTAAGTTAAAAAAAACATGGTCACACACACACACACGCATGTGCCGCATGGAATACATGAAACTAAAAACGTGCGCTTTCATGTCGACCTTAGAGTTGCGCGCTCGTGCGTGTTTGCTGGGGCCGTTTCTGTACCCTATTGTGACGCATAGACGACGCTTTGTCTCTCTTTCTCGGGCCAAGTCTCCGTTGCGAAAGGAGTTGGGGGGGGGTGTAGCCAGCAACTGTGCCTTCGAGTGTTATCGCTAGAGAGTTTAAAGTTCCCACCGAGGATCGTTTAAAACTTTATCAACGTTTATCACGAGCGCGGCGCTGCGAGCGGAACGATACCACAGTCGGGTAAGGTCAGGTGAGGCTCCGCTCGCACTCTCTTTACAGGCATGACATTCTCTTTCCTCGCGAGGTCTGAGCGCAAGACTGACCAGCGACGTTTTACAAGCGTGGGGGAAGTGGCCAAAACGTGACGGACTTGCTTTCGAGGTGGCCAGGGGGATGGTCGTACAGCAAGTAAAGGCTGCTGATGAGACCGTTTGTAGAGTGGAGCTTCTGTAGGAGTGAGTGCTATTACCCCTCGAATGCGTTGGTGGTTTCCCTCACCCCTACCTGTAGCCAAACACTGATGAATGGAAATGACCAAAGATGCCAAAACAAGACCGTGAAAAGAGTTGAGGCCGGGCGAGGATGTCTGCAATAAACATATGATACACCTATTATCGTTGTTGTGTTGTGGGCCATTTATGTATTTATTTACTGTGCGCTTTCTGAATGCGGTGGCATCCTCAGACCGTCACAAAGCTTGGCGAGTGGACAGTGTTCAACAATGTGCATCATCATCGTCGCCGTCATCACCGTTACCATCGTCACCGTGGTCACCGCCATCATCGCCATCGTCGATTTAATGCACGATAATCGAACGACATCTTCCGGAGCCGCCGCGCTCCGTGACGGATGGGGAACTGTTCCGAAACTAAAATTTCAGAGGCCACCGCCGTCTGGATTCACAGCTCCAAGTCGGTACGGGGAACAGCTCCACGCCGGGTTTTCGGCCACATTCCTCGGGCATCTGCTTCTGTGCGAGCAGCAGATGCTTCTATAGGGGAGGGAAAGCGTGGCGTGGTGCAGTGACGTCAACCCCCCATTATCTCACCCACCAAAATCCGGGAGGGGGGGGGTGTGGGAAGAAAAACCACAACAACAACCACAACCACGGGAATATGAAAGTGCACGCTGTACATTTGCGCGTCAAGTTGCCGCGCGCACTAATTGCAAGCGAAGCCACGCGCGGGCCTTTCATGCATCGTCGTCATTCATCAGCCACGATCAATCCACCGCGCTGCCTGGGCTGTGGCGGCCATCTGACCATACTTCACCACGCTGGTCAGAGGCGGGTTGACAAAAGACGCGGGGGGGGGGGGGATGAAGAGCCACCGACGCGGCAGAATAAAAGTGGAGCACAACAAATGGAATTTTTGCGGCACAGCCCTCTGCTGCCCACCGTGTGCCTCTCCCAGCAGCGGCCTATCGCAACCGGTTGTGCATAGTGGTCACCCGCCCCTACAAGCGCTTTGCAGGGTCAAAACCTGCTTAGAATTCGAGACCCGAAGACATCTGGGGGCACTGTGGGCGATTTTGGACACACAGCCATCTAAACGTACCGTAAGCAGGGGAACATTCACACTCGCACTTACAAGATTTTAAGCATTTCCTTGAGTGTAATAATGCGTTAGAATAGACTGATATTACCCACCCTTTAATAATGAAACGACAGCCACCTGTTGGGGCGAGTTGCGAAAAAAAGTCGACTTTGTTTTGAAAATGATTCAATAAGAGGGTAAGACTACAAAGAGGTTGGGGGGGCCCTGTTTAGAAAACCGCACCGTCGTCATCTTGTCTCCCCGACTCTCGTCCCCCTGCAACAAAAGGCGCTCTCTTCTTAAAGCGCCACGGTGTTTTTCAAAACAGTGGCCATGTCAAAGTGAATGCAAACACAACGCCGCCTAAACCCCCCCCCACCACCACCACCCGCTCCACCTCCCCCGCTCGCCCGCCCCCCCTTTCCACCCCAAATTCAGCACAAACATTTTTCAAACAGCCCCTTTTAGAGACAGAGAGGTGAGAAATCCTTTCGGCCCCGATGTTAATTCACGTCCACGGCGGAGGAGCGGGTCGCACCTCGCGCAGCGCACACGAGAAAAACGGTTTGCGGAAGACAAACAGGGCGCAGGTGTGTGTGCGTGTGTGCGTGTGTGTGCGCGTGTGTGCTTTAACGCATCGCGGCTTGCCAGGAATAAGCCCAGTCGGGTTGGAGTGGAGCGGCAGGGGGGGGGGCAAACAACAAGAGGGGGCCGAAGGAAGAGAACGTAAAGTGTACGTAGCTGGCATTGGGGAGCCGGTGGAGGTATTGGTTTGAGGGGTGGGCAGGAGGGAGGACGCTGGCGAGGTTTGCTGGATGGTTAATCTTTCGCCGTGTTTACCAACCCAGACAACCTACGCCACCCCCCCCATCCAAAGTCGAAAAAGCCGCAAGCGAACGTCACCACCACCGGTCGGATAATAATACTTTGCGCAATAAATAAAATCGATACGATAAGCGGGGCCCATAAAATAACAACCAACTCTGTTCTAGTGACATTAACGACAATCCGTGGCAAAGGAACTGCGTGCTCAACGTGATGGCAAACAAACTAAAACCCGTAAAACAACGCCCCAACTCCATCCCCCCCCCCCTTAAGTTTCCAAACTTCATTATGGGCGCTAATGAAGCGGGGCAACGTGAGCGCAGGGCGGTGGGGGGTTCCCACACGGAGACGTCTCACCGACTCCCGCGTGTTCACACAAATGCGTCACCAGAAGTCCGCACGTTCCCGTGAAAACTTGGCCCCCCCCCCCGCATCTCGATCAGCCTCTCTCTCTCTCAAACGGTGGCCTCATCCTCACCAGCGTCTCAATCCCCCCCCCCCACCTCCTGAGGAGGGGAGATGCACCACCTGTGCCCCCTACTTTGCCAACTTGCTGTGCTTTAGCCACCCGGCGCTCCGCTCATTGTTGTGAGCGTCGCTCCTCTGCCCTCCGTTGTTGTTAGAGGGCGACCGCCTCCAAAACTGCTCAGTAGCGTCCATCACGAGCCTCCTCCAACGCCGCGCGGAACGACACGCGGACACGGACCAGGAAGAAAAAAACGCATCGGACACCAATGCGGCACAACTGAGAAAACGTACACGGTTGTACTAAGTACGGGCCAGCCACGTGCGTGCGCGCACGCTTGCGATTCTCCTCTAAGAAAACTCCAGTCGTAGTGGTAAGACAGTCCCTGGGTCCGCCTTGATGTACTCACCAATCCTTTATATTCATATGGAAATTAAGCTGCTGCACACTGCATGCGCCTGATTTGGGGGTGGGGAGGGGCGGGGGCTCGCGAGAGCCGGAGTTGAGAAACAGTAGCGTGACACAAATGCTGCGCTACCGTTTTTCATCATGACAAGTCGCTCTCGTGAGAGCAGGGGCTGTTTTGGCTGACTCTTAATGTACATTGACAGCCTTTAAGTAACCACGTGATGGCCATACAGCAATTAACTGGAGCAATAGTTAACTCTTACGAAGGAATGTCAAATGTTACCGTGAACAAAAACATGTGTATGAGATTACACAGTACGTTTATGACCACGCATCTGATCGTGATCGTGCCAGACCTCATAAGGCCACCAAGTGGTAAGGTGGTCCCGGAGGTGGCAGCAGTACAGCAGTGGATATGATCCATCTGTACAGAGGTTTGAGTGTCACACCATCGCGTGCACAATGTGCTTTCTCCGGTTACCCGGGTGTCCTCCCACACAAAGCCCAACACTCACGAAATTCAATTTGCAAACTGACCAGCGTGGCGAAGTACGCTCAAACAACAACAACACGTGACGTGTGCGTGCACGAGAAAGGGGCTGCACGCGTACGTACGGCGTTCGCAATCATTATTACTATTTATAATTTAAATATTATCACCATCCGACAACGCAAGATTATTACGCCGCCGCAGGATCGTGGGTGAAAACGCCGGCCCGGATGAGGCCTTCATTCAGCAGTGGAATGACCCAGGGCTGCTGCTGATGATGATGATCACGTGACCACGGTGACAGGCATCTCTCGCCTCGTCCGACTCGTGAAGTAAAACAAGTTTGGTATTTTTCCCCCGTGCAATCTCTCAACGTGGCCGTTACATTCCAGCAGAAGCGTGCACGTGGCTTCGTGCGGCAGCTATCGCACAACAATTCGAGACGCTCAATAGACGCAAAACATTAGGCGATGAGGACGACGACGATTATTACTGCCACCGCTTCGTAACGTAACGCAACACAGGGGAAAGCGTCCATTCATTTTTAGCGATGGATGGGACTGCAGAGGGGGGGGGGGGGCCCCTTCGCGTGGCTCCAATCAGCGGGATGTTGTCAAACGCTCTCGAACGCGCCGGAGGAGGAGGGGGGAGCGGAGTGGGGGAGAAGTCACGGCTGGATTAAGCACCTTCACACGCCGCCTCTTACATTAGAACAGCGTGAGCCTCCGCCGCGAATAGAAATGTGGAAATTGAAAAAAAGCTAAAAAAAACCTCTCGCACACACACTTCTTGTATCTGGTGTACTTATCTACAGTTCCCGTTTCATTTGCACCGAGCGAGCGCCACCGCCACCACCGTCACGGCGGCTTAACAGCTCCCCCCCCCCGCAGGCAACAACACAACGGTGCTTCAGGCCCGGGGGCACCTCGAGTCGTGAAAAACAGCGGGGAAGGGTAAAAGAGGGGAGGAGATAAGTGACTTGAACTTGCAGGAAAACACTAATCCATACAAATGAATGCCTCCTCGGCTAAGAAGTGGGGGGGGGGTTGTGGTGGGGGGTTGTGGTGGGGGAGTGTGGGGGGGAGAGGGCTTTCCTTTCCGGTGTGGGGCAGCTCAGGAATTTCACGTCTCCGCGTCTCGAAGGCGCCGCCGCTGCTGCCGCCGCCACCACCACTACTACTACCGACGGACGGACGACGCGCGCACGCAGACAGCTGGCTACGTCGCGTTTTACGACGCGCGGGCCCCCCGGGGCAGACGATAACCTTGCGATCATTGTGTCTGCAGCAGCAGGGTGGTGGGGAGAAACCCGAGCGGGAGGCAACACCGGCGTATTATAGCAGGGCTGTCTCTTGCCACCCGAGTATCCAAACCGAGGGCTTGGCTCTCCGATGTCTGACGGGAGGGATCAGGCGCATTCTGGCCGATTTGGTCGTGGGCACTTGCACCAGATGAGGGGGTCGGCAGCCTGTGGCTCCGAAGCTGCGTGCGGCTCTTTAAGGAACTGCAGTGCAGCTCTTGAAATTCGAAAAAAAAAAAATATTTTCTTGGTATTTTGGTTGCCAACTCCTGACCATGGAAGTCCCAGGTGACCATAGAAGTCCCAGTTTACCATGCAAGTCCCAGTTTACCATGCAAGTCCCAGTTTACCACGCAATTCCCAGTTTACTATGGGCAGAGGTCGGCAACCTGCGGCTCCGAATCCGCATGCGGCTCTGTAAGGACCGCTTCGTGACAGTTATTTATCAAGGACCACCAACCTCTCGAATTCACGTTGCATTCAGGCTCTTGAAATATTGAGACCTTTTTTTTTTTACCGAATTCGAACAAAAATGTCTCTTCTCGTTGTCTTGGTCACCGACCACTTGCGCTCGACGAAGTAAAAAAAAGCCGCCGCCGCACGTCTCCGTGCTGACAGTGGCGTGGGGCTGCACTTGCTTTTCTGCATCGTTGGGACACGGAGCTGAAATTCGATCGGCCGTAGCGAACATCTGCCATGGTCAACCAACTGCTGGATGGAGGCATCCACAAGTCACCAACTGCGAATTAATAAGCTGCCAAGCACCTGCACACAGGTTCCATTTCGTCGGCGTGCATCCGCTCGCTAATATTCTGAAGACAATTTAAATAAAGTTAATTGCCAAACTTCTATCTACACTTCTAAGGGTCGAAAAAGTCATTTCTTATGCGTCTTAACTAACTGTGGTACATTACCAAAGTCCACATGTGTTAAGTGTCCCATTTTCTACAATGGACATCCTGTTCCTGAGAATATCTGGTCCACATGTCCCATGTGTGTGTGTATATAGACGTGTTCTCGTACCATAGAGACTCATTGTACCGTAGGAGAAGGCAGTATATGCAATTTAAAAAAAAAGTACCAAATGGAGGAAGCTTAACTGGTTCAAAGTTCACGGAAGAGGAGAAAAACGAGAATAAAAATCTGACCCCACGATGCTTCTGGGCAAGAGTGCGGCGCTAATTGACTTAATTTATTTTTTCTGTAACTTGCTTAGCTTCCCAATGCTCAGTTTGTGTATTGTTTGTCGTTGTAACTTTCTGACTCACCGCAAATGGACATCTGTGGGAAAAAGAACTCCATAGGCTCATCGGATTCTTCCAGTCTAAACAAAGATTCTGATTCTGGTGCGGGCATGACTGCGAAATAGCCTGCGTAATCATTATTTTTAAGCTGCCAAACAATCGGGCCGTTACCCGACGTGACGGCACAATGGCCCCGACACCACCGCGGGATTCCGAGCTTGCTCTGCAAAAGTGCGGTGGGAAACCTAACCCATAGGGTTTCGCAACCAAATGTTATGATTCCTAAAGGATTTGTGGGCGAGGCCACGGTAGCAAGATGTTAACTACCTCGCCTGGCATGCAGGAGGTCTTGGGTTTGATTCCGACCCTGACGCCTGCTGTATATTTGGAGTCTGCGTGTTCGCGCTCTCTCTCCCTGTGGTCGCGTGCATTTTTCTCCGGGTCCTCCGGTTTTCCCCTCCACATCTCGCCTCCCATGACCCCCAGCGGTCACGTCACCACGGCGCTAGCACCGGGCCAGGCGGTGCGGACGCACGGACGCTCACTCAAACTCACCCCTGTGCCGGGTGCAGCGCGATGGCGCGCGGCTGGTCCAGGTCCTGCCACACGAGCACCTTGCGGTGCGAGCCATCCAGCTCGGCCACCTCCACGCGGTTCGTCTCCGAGTCGGTCCAGTAGAGCTTGCGTCCCAGCCAGTCGCACGCCAGCCCATCCGGCGACACCAACCCCGTCGCCACGATCGTCACTTGCGGCCACGCGCCGGCCCCCGCCGACGGCGGCGCGCCCGCCGCTCCCCCCCATGCCGTCCCGTTGACGATGGACGCTCGCTTGATGGCCTCCTCGCCCAGGTCCGTCCAGTAGACAGCGGACTCTCCAAACAGGAAGTCCACGGCGACGGCGTCTTCCAGGCCGCCCACCACCACCACCGTGGAGTTGGCGACGCTGGCGCCGACACCGCCGCCGCCGCCACCGCCGGCGCCAATCGCGGGGGGACCCGCAGCGCCGTCTGGGCGTGTGGTCGCCACAAGTCGAACGTCACGGCGGTTCGCGAAAAGGAGCAGCGGTGGTGGCGGTGCTGTGGAGCCTGGCGAAAGGGGGTGGGGGGGTGGAAAACAGAGCTGGGTTTAAAAAATGGAGTTACGGTCTCACGATGAAATGACCAACGGCCGTAGAAAGAGTGAACGTAAAGTCAGAAGTGGCGAGTTATGTACTCGCAATCACAAACTGACAAGAGTAAATGGAGCAAAGGCTGAAAATAGCGTGCACAGAAATAATGACCGCTGCAGCACTTGCGCGAGCTGCCACTTATGGGGGCAGTTTTTACATATATATTATTTTATACAACACTCGCTGTTTATTTCATTCATTCTGTTCGGCCTGATAGGGCAAGGTCCACAAATCAGCCAATCTCAGCCAAACTTCCTAAATCATCCTACTAATACATCGAGGGTGTCATTTTAAAAGCGATTATCTATAGTTTACATGCCATGCCCAAATTAAGAAAAATAAAAAGCCACTAAGTCTTTCTTTTTCCTCTGCTCGCACGGCATTTCAAAGGGAATGGGACAAGTTTTACGCCAACCAAAACACACAAATTATATTTTGAAAACAGCCCGAAGTGTACAACGAAAAATCCTCCCCCGACCGGCCCAAAATAAACAGCAAGAGACTCACACGTAATCCGAACGTCGCAATCTCACCATTTCACAACTGGACAAAATGCACAACCAAAGCGAATAATACCGTGCCAATAAATAGCATCGGGTAACTTGTTTGACCAGCCTGGCTCTGCTGCTGATGAGACCCAAAAGGTTGAAACTGGTCAGGAATTTACTCGCTAAACAAGTGCTGCTGTAGGAAACATCGGTCTGTATTTATATTCTAAGACACGAAGAGGAGTTCTGCTTATATACACTTTTGAATAACCACGTGACTTAGGAACACATTTTTAAAATATATTTTTTTCCCTTCAATTGAGTTCATTTCGTCATGTTTTAATTTTCCAAGTATTTATCCGTTTCTCCCCATTAGCAAGATTGGCTACGTACGGTGCGAAAGAAGTTCAACATACACACAACTATTCGTATTCCAATTTAAAAACTGGTCGTTAGGAATCAAATTCTCTCAGTGAATTCTCATCAGGCCCCGTTGTGAATCTCCAACTCTCATTACCCGCTTATTACCACTCTCTGACCCCTCCATCCACGCGCTGTGAAGAAGGCCCACTGCCGAGCATCGTCACCAATTATCGACTATTCCTATGAAGGCCACACCACACAGCGTTACTGACGAACGAAAGTGTCGTTGAGTTTTTTTTTTGCGACCAATATTATCCATTATAAAGGGTTGTGTTGTTAAACCCGCCACCACCCGACACAGCCAATTAGTAAGGTTTGTCACGTAAACAAAACGTGCCAATTCGTTACTAGATCAGCACACCGGTGCTTTGGAGAGTAACCACAACACGTCCCGCTGGCGATTACAACAACAACCAGCTTCATTAGGCGATAGCCAGATTTGTGAAGTAGGCCTTCCGTTTTGCTCAAGGTTTATTACGACTTTTTTTTCCATAGGAAAGATCAGTTTTGTAAGCAGCATGCAGGGGTGGGGTGTGGTATGAGGTGGGGGTAGGGTGGTGAGTTTGGAGGAGCCGGGTGGGGGGCCTGCAAATAAACGCCATTGTTTACGTTGGGGCAAGCGATGTCAATCAGCTGCTGCTTTCCGCAAGTGCCTCCTCTCTCTCTCTCTCTCCTCCGGCCACCACCGCCACCACTGCCACCGCCGCCACCGTGGGGCTCACAAAGCAGCACTGTTTGCCGGCCCCGTTTGCTTGGCGAAGTTAAGCGTGAAATTTCCTCGCCCTGCCAAACTTCCAATGCTAAAACTAAACATCTGGAGGTACAAAGGCCCGCATGAGAAGACGCCGCCGAGGAAAATAAAGAAAATATAAGACCCCTTTTCTTTCTGCGGGGGATTTAGGTCCCATGTACACGCTCACTCAATTCCACTTTTTTTTTTACACTGCCGACTTTTCCGAAAACCTCCGCCGACGGGGCTTCAAAAAGACGCGGCCTTATAAGGCAGGCCGAGAGAGCTGCTGCTAAATTACTTTGTGGCTAATTTGTTTTTACAGCCGACTAAGCATCTATAAACACCCGACGAATATTTTTTTTGTCGAAGCCGCCCGGACCATCGCACATCATTACTTAATAAACGCACTTCGCTTTACGTAACCCCATCTCGACGTCTGTGCTCGGCCGTGTGTGTGTGTGCGTGTGTACCAAAAACACGGCCGGACCTTTTACCCGGAAACTCCTCGCGTATTTGGAAAGAGAAGAAGCTGAAACCCCTTGGTCATTCTGCTTCTAGTCCACGGGCCGAAGCAGCATTCGGGAAGCACGGCCGATCGCAGCGATTACTAAAACGATACCAGTTTGAGTATGTGCTCAATAAAGTAAAGTGTATTCTGCGGTAATGTACTTATTAAATAAAGTGACTGCAATATTCACTGAGTGGTAATTTGAAGTTGATGGTACAAACTCGACTGATGCCATCTCAGGTGGAACAAATAAGTCAGAATATTTATTAAACTGGAGGCAGAATCCCATGACCTATTAAGCTCTTTTTCACAGATGTCCAGTTGGGGTGGTGGGTCAGAACGTTTCAACAATCAATGGGGTGTGGTATACAAACTATAGGAAAGATAAGAACATTTAAAATGTTATCAGCTAAGGCCCACTGAGCTATATAGCTTCTTTTTTTAGGAGCGACCTGGCCACAAATGATAGCTCTACATAGTGGCTTATCATCGCGTGGACATTTATAGCTGCCAAATACTCTAAATGTACTGGGTCCCACCGACTTATCCAGATATACGGACGAGCTCATTATTCTGCTGAGGTGTAATAAAACGGCAAGGAGCAATCAGCACGAATATACACCAGCAAACAAAGATCCCCCTATAGCCTTACCAGATGCTGTTAGCGAGCACCTATGAAGGCCGGCACAGCACACACAAAGGGGTGGGTAGCCAACACCATGCCCGGCTGCCTTCGTCTCCCCAGTGACGTCGTTTACACATCGCAACAGGTACTCATTTGAGGCCGAGTGGACCTAGGGGGAGGCCCAGAACCGGTTCAGATAATCGTCACTGGTCTTGACCGTGAGCGGGAATTGAACTCTGAGGGTTGCCGGGTTTATAGCGCAGCGCGCGAATAGCTACGCCACCGCTTCCCATGTATGCCAGTGCACACGCAACTACTCCGACTACTCCGCTTTACTTTCCTCCCCTTCCCTACGCGCGCGCACACAGTCTGCACATTCTCGCCTTTCCCATCAAATTCCTCCTAACAGCCGGGGAAGAGATCTCAGGATAACGGAGTCATAAATCAGGTGCTGGGGGTGCAGCCCGAGCTATCTCATCTCGCTGAGCCATCTGCCTGCCAGTCCCACGCAATTTGGCCGGCCCCCACCGGCCAGTTAGGGCACTGGCTTTACGGTGGTGGTGGTGGTGGCGGAGGAGGAGGAGACACGTCTGCCTGGACATGTGTGTGTGTGCGCGCCTCTCCTTCAGCCGCCATAAAGTTTTACAGGCCTTTGAAGGGAAAGTGACAAATCATTTGTTGTGATCACCTGATGGTATCTGCATCGTCTCGAGAGAAACAAAGCGGTGTTTTTACTGGGGGGTTTTCGTTTTTTATATAGACCCTTGCCTGACCACATGCACTCTAAGAGAGATGTAAATATGTTTGAGATCATTTATCATGTTCATTATCAGCTCTGATCAATCCACCGAGGGAAAGATGGGCCTCCTGGAGCCATCACCATCTCTCACGGTCTGCGACGCGACGATAAGGGCTCCGGGACGTCAACGAGCTCATCTCGCCGCTCCATCTCCACCGCGGGAGACGTCCTCCCAGGAGTTTGCTCTCCCTTGGCTGCCACTGTCGTAAGCCTTGACCACCAGGGCCGTCATCCCTTCGAGTGACGAGTCCTATAAGCCAATTAACAGTGAATATTCCGTCTTCGGCGCGCGTACGATCCACGATCCTCACGTTGCCTTTTTTTCCGTCCGTCAACGTAACGACGCACGGATCAGAAACGTGCGGACAATGACGAAGAGGACGACTGAACACAAAAGCTTAAAAGCGTGCAAAGGAGCGTGGAGAGATGCAGGCCCGGGATTACAATAGCAAGTTGGAAAAGTTACACTGTACTTTGTCTCAAGATTTGTTTTGGTGAGGCCAGCATTCGTATGTTTCGCAAACTCCTTTATTTTTTTTTTTAAATACAACAGCACTCCGTACAATAAAGGCGTGAAAAGCCCGGCTGCGACAACCAACACCAACGGGGAGTCAAATATTTTTCTTTCCAAAAGAGAACACGAAATATTGGGGCGAGAATTAAGGCTCTCGCGTTACAGGCACAGCTGTGCCGCGCGTTTCACAACCCACGCCCTTGCGAGCACCCCCCCACACAAACACAGCTCGTGTGCTTAATGGGCACTTGATTTTTCCGATGCCACACCTGTGTCATCCCGCAGATAAACACTCGTCTCTCGTGTACCCTGTGTATGCGTACAGACAAAGCGAGATGTAATCCCCCCCCCACCCCGATTCGGCCTCGTGTTTTAACAGCAAATTCTGTTAGCGAGCGCCTATTAAGGTCGGCATGACACTGATGAGGGTTATGTGGCCATCGCCACAGATGGCTCAATGTGTCTCCCAACAGAGGATGAATAAAGTGCACCCTACCAAGTGCTCATCTCACCCTTTCCCGTTCCGACGACGTACGTGTACTCATCAGTTTTTCTTCCGTTTCCGTTCCGATCATGTACGTTTTACGTCATCGGAACGGAATCGGAAGTAAAAGGCCGTGCGGGAGGGCGCGTGGCACGGTCTGGCGTTAGCGATCATCGAGTGCGGTCGTGTCGCTACGGTTCTCTGCGGCGAGTACAGCACAATGGCTTGAAAAACAAGAACTATACGCCTCTCTAAATAAAATTGACGCCGAACCGTTTGCGCGTTCCGGGATTCAGCGGTGAACGGGAGACCCACCCTGCAAATTTGCAGACGCCTCGAAATGGTTTAAGACAGGCACAGGATTGCCACCGATGTTAGCCGTGGCCAGGAATCGAATTCAGGTCACTGGAATCGCATGGATCACAGAGCAATGCGCAAAAACCAGTGTAGAGACATGCATCTCAACCTAATGAGATCGTACCGTCCGGGGGTGTTGATTTTGCTGTATTGGTTCAAGGTGCGTTGACGGTGTATGGGTTAAGAGCGAGGACATTGCCTATGTGTGAAGAATGTGTTGGCGTTGTGGTACGGGCTAAGAGTGCGTTTGGTGTTAGGGTATGGGATCAGAATGTGCTGTGCTATGTTCTCAGTGTGTGTTGGCATTGGGATATAAGCTGCGAATCGTCAAAGTTAAGACGTAGGGTTTTTCAAATGCAAGCGATGATGATGCTGATTCACGACCGATTTTTGTGTTCGGCCACATAATCTTCTGACCAAATACGCGCCGGGGGAACCCTCCACCAACGCGACAATGAAGAGCAAATTACATCGTCACGCGCGCAAAGCGTTTTAGCGCGCCGATTATTATCGTCTCAGCTCGCCGGCAAGTTGAAGAGAGATTCTAAACCCAAATTTTGGCAACAGATGGGACGCGTTGGGCATTTGATGTGAGCGCTTAAGTGTTGGGGGTCTAGGATCGGAGTGCGTGCGCAACTTGTTGGTATGGGTGGTGAGCGATTGCTGCATACGGCATGAGTACGCGTTGATGTTGTAGTACCGGGATCAAGGTACGTGGGTGTTTTGGGTATGGGGAATCAGAGTACGTTGATGTTGGACTGCGAGTGGTGAATGTGTGTGCGAGAGTGTTGGGAACGGGATGAGACACGACGTGTTGAGGTATAGGATTAGATATAGGATTACGGTGTGCAGCTGGTGGTGTGCGTCGCGAGCGTAGATTGAGTGTACATTTCGCGGTACGAGTTCGAAACCAGTTTAAATAAGCAATACTACAATCACATTGCGACCATTAAAAACTGAAGGCTCAAACACCACTATGTTGATGCAGCAATGTTTTTTTTAGCACCCCCAACCCCCCCACCAACACCAAGAGGGAGCTTCAAAGTGCAGGTAGTGTGCTGCGGTGAGTGTGGCAGACAAAAGGCCAACGTGCGTACGTGTGTGTGTGCGCGCGCGCGTGCGTGGCGCGGACCACATGGTGAGAGAGAAAGCAGCTGTGGTTGGTCGGCACCTTACAAAACCACCGCCGCCACCACCCACCGTTCACGGCACCACGCACAAAGACAAAGGTCCCCCGTATAGTCTTAACAGTGCTGTTGGCGAGCAACTATGAAGGCCAGCACGGCGCACGAGGGGACGGGTGGCCAGCATCATGCCTGGCCACTTTTGTCTCCCTTGTGGCGATGTTTACACACCACACCAGGTACTGATTTTAGGGCCAATTAACCTAGGGGAGGCCCAGAACCAGTTTAGATATAATCGTCGGTGGTGTTGGCCACAAGCGGGAATCGAACTCTGGTCGGTGGGTTCGTAACGCAGCGCGCTAACCATTACGCGACCGGTCACCGCACACAAACAAGACAAAGATCCCCTGTATAGCCTTAACAGACTGTGGGGGCAAGTGCTGTTAGCGAGCACCTACGAAGGCCGCCACGGCACACGAGGGAGTGAGTAGCCAACACCACCCGGGTCGCCAGGTTCATAGCGCAGCGCGCTAACCGCTACACTACCACTCACCGCACACACACACACCCACCCTCACCACCACCGCCGCCGCGTTACGTAAGCCGGCGAACGGGGCCCGAGATAACCGGGGGAGCGAGAGACAAGGGCGTCCAGAAAAGATCGCCGATTGCTCCCGCGCGCGCGCGCGAGCGAGCGTGGAACAGCCACAACAAACGAGTGCAGCTCTCCGATGCGTTTTCGGGTTGTGCAACGCATGTTGTTCGGTACCATGTCCGACGTTTCGCACCGCGTGCTGGCAGATTCTTCGGAGACGAATGTGGATGGCCATATGATGACGTGCGAGATGGTGAGAGGGTTTGTTTGACCGCCTCGCATTTGCTGACGGATAGCGGTCTGTCAATTTAATCGTGCCCGCCGTGTCCGCTCTGTTTAGATTCACAGTGTTTTCAATGCGATGAGCTGCAGATTGTGGTTTACAACTATAATTGAGTTAATCTTTCTGCCCTCTGCACTATCAATCACCATCAGAAAACCAACATCTCCACCACAATCGCCACCATCAGGACCATAATCACCATCATTACCATCGCCATAAACCACCAACACAACCATCACCAAGACCCGTATCAACACCACTAGAATCACCACTACTGTTTAAGGCACTGCATTGTAAAGACGGGGGGGGGGGGCAGACAGGGGTGTTGCAGTGGGTAGCACATTGCACTATGAAACCAGTGGGCTGAGTTTGATTCCCAGTCAGGGCTAACGTTTGTGACCAGTGATATCCGAACCGGTCCTACCCACCCCCCCAACACCTCCCACCACCTTCACCAACCCGCATTGACACGCGTGGTGAAGTATCGTCAAACAACCCCCACGGCTAACGTGGCATGGGTGGGCGCCATGGTGGCAAGATGTTAACTACCTTTCCTAGAATACAGGAGGTTGTGGGTTCAATCCAGAGCCCGACGCCTGCTATACATTTGAACTTTGCATGTCTCTCTCTCCCCAGTTCTTCCCTCCAGAGTATTTGGCTGCTATACATTTCCACGTGATGATAAGCCACTTCGTTGAGCTATCATTTGTGGCCAGGTCGCTTCAAAAAAAAGAGCTAGAGCTCAGTGGGCCTTACCTGGTAAAATATAAAATAGTTCAGTTTAAACAGATGTTTACAAAGCAATAGATTGATAACCGGCTGTAAATCATATAAAATAATTATTATTCTTGGGTCTTTCGGTAAAGTCACGTAGATAGGTTCTCCTGAAGACGACCGCTTGTGTTGCGATCGAAACGTCGTAGTTTTTTGTTATTTTTTGTTAATTTCTTCGAACCCATCTACGTGACTTTACCGAAAGACCCAAGAATATGAATTCCTGCAGTCACGAAAGCTTCAAGTCAACATATTAAATTATTAATTCAAAGGAGAGATCTGCAACCATAAGTTAGCGGACATCGCCTGCTCACAAGCACCACCGCTGGCTAACAGCTCGAATTTATTTTTTTGTGGTTATTTATAGAGCATTGTTAATGAGGAAGGTGGCAAGCTTTTATTGGTTTGGCTCTAGGCTTAGGTGTAATGGCCACGGGAGTTAAGTTGTTTCGGCGGTTCATTGTGACGTGGGCGTCGAGGATTGCCTCTAAATACCGCGATAAAACGAAGGTGGGGGGGGGGTTAACAACCATGAGAAACGCCAGGCGGCTATTTTTTTTAAAGGAACATTTTGAATGACGGTGGTGAAAATGCCAAGAAGAACGATTCAATGTTAAAGAGACACCAAGAAGCACCGATCCATTCAGCTGCTTACACATTTTTTAAAATGTTTTTTTGGTCTTTCTTTTGTACGCCCGATGTAGATGCAAAGCTACAACTGACAATTTCACAATTTGGGTGGTCAAGCTCAGACAACCACGTCAGGAGCAGCGGGGTAGTGTATCGTCGCCGTGATGTCTCCTTCGTATTTGTGGATCGAGGCATTGCGTCGTTATACGTTGCACGGTCTGAAAGCTAGATGACGATAAGGAATTCTTAATTGTAAGACTCGCCATGTATGCGACTCTTGGCAATGGAGTGAATTTTAAAGCTAGCCATTTTCGGTTCATGAAAACCGATCTGATGTATGTTAAACTTCTTTAGGGGGGTGGGGAAGGACAATAGGGTAAGAATGAATTTGCATTTGTCCCAATTTCTCAGAAACTTACACCAGCCACGCTGCTCCGACTGGATTGCAACTTTGTTCGGGACGTTACATGACGCCCGACCTGAACCTTTGACTATGTCCCCCACTGTAAATTAATTCCTACGCGAGTAAACATGCTGGCGAGTATACAAGACTCCACTCGCAGCGTGGCATAAGCATACCACGCTGGTCCAATTCAAGTTGAAGGGGATGGCCAAGGACCAGTTTAGATGACGCCCCCCGCCCTCCGGTAATGGACATCGGAAAGTGTTAACCATATAATAATCTCAAAAACATGAACCATGCAAACAGCACAAGTTTCACAAGAAACTTCTAGAGTGATGATGTTGGTTAGTTTACAATTCACGAGAGGCGCCACAGTGGCGAGATGTTAAATGATTTGGATTGTATGGAGGTCATGGTTTCGATCCTGACTGACACCTGCTGTATATTTGGAGTTTGCATGTCTCTCTCCCAGTGGTCGCGTGGATTTTTCTCCGGGTCCTCCGCTTGCTTCCCTCCACATTTATAATCATGCGTTTAAGAGTATTTGGCTGCTATAAATTTAAACGTGATAAGCCACTTCATGAAGCTATCATTTCGGGCCAGGTCGCTTCTGTAAAAAATAACTAGATAACTTAGTGGGCCTTACCGGGTGAAATAAAAACAGCTCGTAGTTTAGTTCGCAAGTAACTCGCACGAATCCCGAACAATCCTCACGAACAACACGCGTGATGAGCGTACAACTCGATGCCGGTGAGTGAACCGCCACGGTGGTTGAGCGTCGGCCTCTGCTGCACGCTGGCACAGACGAAAGCACGTCGGGACTCCCCACCACGGCGCCACTCGACAACGGCCCGCGCAGCAAGAATGATCGCTATTCACAGCGCCGTGACGTCGGGGGGGAAAGGCGAACATCTGCTGCGGCTGACCGCCACTCGCCCAGATAAGGCTACTGCGGCGAAGATGGAAGGCTGCGGTGGGCCGATTTCTCTCCAACTCCTTCCCTTCCCGCCCGCCTACCCTCCCTCCCTCCCTCCCCCTCTCTCTCTCTATGTGCGTCTCATTTATTATATTCTCTATGAATATAAACACAGCGCAAGTGGGGCTGAAATTACGGAAACAATCAGGGGGCCTGCGGTGTGGGGGGTCTTAGGCAGGGATTACCAGGGAGGGAGGGAGGGACGGGGTGGTTGGTGGTGGAGGCGTTATGAGGCCAGTGAGCAATGGTTTCCCAAAACAATCACAAAGCGCACATTCACCCGCTCTCGCACGCACGCAGGCGTGCGCAAGTACATGCGTGAGCTGACGGGCCGACGATACAACGGTGATTTACGTGGTGCCCGAACACAATACGCAACGCCATGGCAGCCCAGGTCAGCCGTCCCAACCCAAGTCAGCATGGCCAAAGGAGGGGACCCCGAGCCAGGCCCGAGCAGCCCCTGGGTGGGTACTGCTGCTGCTGCTGTTGTTGTTTTTGGGTGGCCGAGGGGGTAATGAGAGAGGGTACAGATGGGAGGGTAAGGGGCCCTTAAGCTGCTACAACAACATGGCCACAAAGGCGACCCCGACGCTGACGCCTGTATATCTGGAGTGTGTATATCTCTCTCCCCGTGGATTTTTCTCCGGGTCCTACGGTTTTTCCCTCCACATTTAGAAACGTGCGTTCAGAGTATTTGGCTGCTAGAAATTTCCACGCGATAAGCCACTTCGTTGAGCTATCATTTGTGGTCAAGTCGCTTCTGAAAAAGAAGTTAATAGCTCAGTGGGCTTTACTTGGTATAATAAAGAATTGTCTCGTTTACGTTTTAATTTCCCATAGCCAAACGCTCTCTCGCGTTTTACCACAGCTCCTCGTTGGTGCAAGACGCCAAAGCCGGCCACTGTCTTCGGTTATTCGCACACAGGGCAGACGAAAGCGACTGGGTGCGGGGGGGGAGGAGAGGCCAGGGTTAGGGGTTCAGCTGGGTCTCTTAATTATTCACTGGGCAGATGGACGAATGGGGGTGGGGTGGAGGGGTGGAATTGGCTTCCCGAGACACAAGTGGAAACTTTTAGTCCGGGGAATGCCCATCACGCACGGCAGACAAAAATAGTATTTCTTCAGAAATTAATTGACGAAGGGGCTGTTAAAACTACGCAATCATATTACCAACATTAAATGATATATTCCAGCAACAACAATAACGTACACATGACAAAATAAGCGGCAAGATGGAGTGTAAAACACAACATAAAATGCCATCACAGTAATGACGACAAACCACAGAACAATATGTAATCACCACACTGCTGCTAGGTATTGCAGTGGAATCGTTAACAATAAACAACGCAGATGAGACACAAACAACAAGAAAAGTAACCGGACAAATATCACACCGACTGCACACCTCTGAACAACAGAAACTGCTCACAATGCGGTGACACTTAGACGCTATATATATACCCACATTGTAAATTGTTGCACACCGATACAATTCTGCAACAGCAAGTGATACTATAAAGGTGTGGCTTGAGACAACAACACCCACGAATCATCAGACACGTTCTCCATGGCATGAGATATATCAGGGATTCGTTGACCATACTTCACCAAGCCGATCAATGCGTGTTGGTGGCGATGGGAAGCACATACGTGGCAGCACTGATAATTATCAGAGAATTATAGAGCATAGAAGTAGAGTACAACAAATAATTTTTTGGCACCACTCTAAAACGTTAGTATGTATGTTGCACTTCTTTCGCGCCATACATTGCAAACCGTAATAGACAATAAAAACAATCATTCAGTCACAAATATTCCAGTATCAAGAAATATACAGATTAAGAGACGAACAACTTCCACAACCAAAATCAAACGCGCAAATAGGGCACTTGCTACACACGACCCATACACAGACACACAAACACACAATAGACACATAGACAATACACAGATAGACACCCACACATACAAACACGCAATAGGTACACACACAAATAGGGCACTTGTACCACACAACCCACTCACACAGACAAACACACAATAGACAGCCACACGTACACAGACAATACACAGATAGACACTCACACACGCAGACACGCAATAGGTACACACACTCACAAATAGGGCACTTGCAACACACAACCCATACTTCACAGACACACATACACAATAAACACACAGGCACGGACACACGCACACAGACAATACACAGATAGACAACACTCACACACACAGATACACAAATAGAGCACTTGCAACACACAACCCATAACAACTAAACCAAACGGCAAATGTCAAACGTGCATTCTTGAAATTACAACACACTACCTGCTAGACAGAAGGAGAAACACGTGGACTGGGGAACATGGGCAGCAGGTTAATGACATCACGTTCAGTGGGGCTCGAGGCAGGACACGTCGCCTGAAGTTTATGGTGATGGTCGATGTCCGCGTTTAACAGAGAGAGCGATTTACAGTCGGCTCGTGTGGCTGGTAGCTACATCAACTATCAAACGAAATATTTACCAGGTTTAAGGCCCACAAATCTATGCAGCTCTTATTCAGAAGCGACCTGATAGCTCTATTGCGTGGAAAAGTCGAGCGGCCGAATACTCTGAGCGCGTGTTGTTGATTATAAATGTGGAGGGGAAAACCGGGAGGACTAAAATCTACGCGACCACGGGGAGAGAGACTCACGCAAACTCCGAATATACAGCAGGCATCGTCAGGGTCGAGGATCGAATCCACGACCTCCTGTGTACCAGGCGAGGTAGTTAACATCTCGCCACGGTGGCGCCCTGAGGGATTGTTTTGCTACGTGAGAGATGGCTACAACTTCAGGAGGGAGGCCTTATGAGGCCACTTGGAGCACGTTTAAATCTATATTGCAAACTCATTTCTTCACAACTGCTTGGTTGTATTGGTTTGTCGTCTTTTCCCCGCACCTCTGATTAGCACGGTTGTCAACATACGGCACGAAAGAAGTTCAATAAGCATACATCCAGCAGCGGATAGGTCATAACTTATGATGAAGTAACTCACATCCACTACCAAATATCAAACAGAGTCACAAACCTCCAAAACAAATCTAATACCTCAACAACACAAAAAAGACTTAACGGTAACACTAAGACAAAAAAAACACTCAAGAGTTATCACCAAAACAAAATTAACCAGTTATAATAGAGGGCCATACACGGGTTGTAGGGATCACGAACCTTGGTCAACCCGGGTTCGACTCCCGGCCACGGCTAACAACAAGTGACCGTCTGAAGTGGTCCTGGGACTCTCCTCGTCCCCTTCACCAACAACTTGCCAGCACAGCGTGTTGAAGTTACTACGACTTGTGCACTCCGTGTGGGGCATCTGACAAAGGGTTGTCTCTCTCTATTACACTACGCTAAGATGGATCGTTTATGAACACGTAAAATGATCATTAACGCGAGCAAAAAAAACACTTTTGGATACTGTCGGAGGAGAGTCGAAGACTAAAAGGACTTCCTACGACCTCACTAAGAGGGCATCAATCACGGTAAATATGATTACTAATTCACACACGAACAAATACGAACACTTTTAAAAGACAAACATTTACGGTCGAGTATTCGCCACAAGAAACAGAAGAGACGTCACCTCCACACAACCAGCACACAACCACCACCAACCATTGGCACAACAATAGACACACACGGGATATTTACACACACTACCAATACTCCTACAACAATGTCAAACACGACACGTCGAGATAACATCAGACGGTGAAAATAACAACACTAAAACAACGATAATTGAACGAGAAAACGGCGAAGAGAGACGTAATTAAAGACATTACCAACACTACGTCCAGAGCCAACACCGACATCCAATACCAATCGATAACACTACCAAAACCCACACAACTAAAACCAACCACTCACCACCACAACAACAACAATATAAGAAGATAATCCCGAACAATCCACGGCTGAAACACAATTTCAGAAGCGCGCGCGGCGACCTCGCGGGGCCTACGATCCGAAGCCTCGGTCTTGCCTGGTAGCCCTGCCGCCTGGTGCGGCCCTAAGGTGGGGTGGGGTGATGGGTGGTGTGTGGGGGGGGGGCCGTACCTCCCGCCAGCTCGGCGAACGGAGTCGCCGCCACCAACAGCAGCAGCAGGAGTCGCAGAAGCGGCCACATCGTGGGCTCCGATCAGCACGCAGCCCGCGCCGCCGCGATCAGCATTCCCCTTTGGATCGAGGAAAGGAAAATTTGGTAGCGACACACAAAAAAAAGCCACAAATTTCTTCTTATTCGTCGTCGTCGAAGGAGGAGGAGGGTGGGATAGAAAAAAATGTATCGGACGCGGAGCGAAGTTGAACCCAGCGCGACCCGCGCTACTTTCACACCCCCCGCGGTACTTCTTTTGCCGTTGCCGTATGAGCCGCGGCACACAGCCCTTCCTCGGCCGCGTTACTTTAGAGGTGGAGGGATTCGCGTGGAGATGAGTGAGGGGAGGGGGGGCGCGGTGGGGCGGAGCGCGGGGGTGGTGGGGGGGGAAGGTAGTTCCGGCCCTGGGGGTTGGGGGGCGGCCCCCCCGGGGGGGAAGGGGGGGGCCTCGTTGGAGGTGGCCACGCGCCCAGTCACGTGGGTGCCGTTTTTATTTAAATATATAAACACCGGCTGGGTTGCAGGCACGTCAACGTCAGACGGACAGCAACAAACGGCACCATCGTTTCTTGCGCTGAGCTTTGGGGGGGTGGGGGATAAAGAGACGACGTCAGAGAGAGTACTCTGGCGGAGCAGTGCGAGCGAAGGAAGAAGCAGAGAGAGAGAGAAGCGTTGCTGCCTTTGGGACCGTCCATAAATGACGTCACGCGGTTTTGGACGATTTTTTACCCCCCCCCCCTCTCATTACACGGGGTCACAAAAAGCCAGACCCCCCCTCAAATATAAGGTCACAAAGCTCTGCCCCCAAAAAAAAAAACATGCTTCAAATGGCTTTAAACTATTGTCGTTGTAGTGCGTATTTAATGTGGCGCTGCACTCTGATGTTGTAGGATAAAATATTTATTGAAAAGTAAATTTAATTAAGTAGAACGTGTTGTCTATATTTATTTAAAGTTGTGCATTTTGATGTGACGTCGCATTTCTCAAACCCCCTCTCGTCACACATCGTCACAAATGTCTGACCCCCCCCCCCCCAGGTGCGTGACGTCATTTATGGACGGCCCCTTTGCTGTGTGGCGGCTGAGTGGGGTGGATGGGTGTCACCTGGGGAGCGGTGGCGCAGCGGTTAGCGCGCTGCGCTACGAACCCGACCGACCGAGTTCGATTCCAACATCGGCGACGATTATCTGAACCGATCCCGGGCCTCCCCGAGATAGACTCGAGTACCTGGTGCGGTGTTTAAACATCGCTACCAGGGGGAGACAAAGGCGGCCGGGTGTGGTGCTGGCCACTCACCCCCTCGTGTGCCGTGCCGGCCTTCGTAGGTGCTGCTCCCTAACAGCACTTGCCCCAACAGTATATTGAGGCCAGACGTGGGAGCTTTGTCTTTGGAGTGAATCAGTGATCATTTGTTATTCTTACTGCAGATCTATGCTTTTTAATCATCGTCAAACCAAGATCTATCAATTGGGTCACCATCTCTCACACGCCCGGCGATGTTAACAATCCACTTAGCTCCAACAATTATTGTCTTGTCAAATCAGACGCTTTTGGTCTTTTCTCGCCTGTAGTTGTAGGGGGTGTGGGTGTGTTCAGAACACTACAAAATATTAACCATTTTTTATTTTACCAGGTAAGGCCCACTGAGCTATGTAACTCCTTTTCCGAAGCGACTTGACCGCAAATGATAGCTCAATGTGGTTGGCTTATCATCATGTGGAAATGCATAGCAGCCAAATATTCTAAACGCGCGTTTCTAAATGTGGAGGGAAAAATTTGAGGACCCAGAGGAAAAATCCACGCGACCACGGGGAGAGAGAGACACGCAAACTCCAAATATAGAGCAGGCGTAAGAGTCGGGATCGAACCCACGACCTGTACACATCCTGTCACCGTGGCGCACTCAACCCTTGTAGGTTTAGAGCTTTGCGAATTTAAGATATGGGAGAGAAAGACATTTTTTTTCTCAAAGGGGTTTATCATCTTTCCCTGATTGGGTCACGTCGCGCGGTCGTGCGCTTCGCTAAACGCCACGTGGCCCTTGAGATGAGACCCGGACCCCACGCGCATCATCGCGATCAGCGAGCCCTGTCACAGACACCCACTGCGTGTGTCTACACAGCACGCTGTGAAGGACGCTGCTGCTACTGGGCAGTCGGAGGCAGTCGCCCTCCAGCAACGACAACGGAACGGAGCGACGCTCACAACAACGAGCGGAGCACCGGACGGATAAAACGCAGCGAGTTGGTATAATAGGGGTGCATCGGCCAGTCATCTCAGTCAGTCAACCCATGGCACCTGGGTCTGTCCTGTGACTTGCTGCCAGCGGGCGTTCGACACTTCAAGTAGCCTTAAAGTGCACAGAGCCTGGCACAAACGCGGTGGTTACATCACCGCCACTTGGCGAACAACACCAGTGACGATAATCTGAATGGGCCTTGGGCCTCCCGTAGGTCGCCCCAGCCTCAAATAAGTACCTGTTGCGGTGTATAAGCGTCACCACTAGGGAGCCAAAGGTGGCTGCGCATGGTGCTGGCCAGTCACCTCTCGTGTGCCGTGGTAGCATTCATAGGTGCTCGCTAACAGGGCTTGCCTCAATAGTCTCTTCAGGCTATACAGGGGATCTTTGTCTTTGTGATAATGCACGCATCAGTTGGCCGTGTGATATAGAGTAGTGGGCAGTGTGAAATGATGTCGTGGGCCGCATCATACCCATGGATGCGTCCACTCAGCACGTTTGCAGTACGGACCTAGGAGAATTTCGCTGCGTTATTGCATTTTTTTTTCATTTTTAGAGGAGGAAATAAAGTGCAGATATGAGTTGGGCATCGGGATTTTCTCATTCATCTTGGCTACCGGACCCACGCGAACACAAAATAACCCCACACACCCCTTTGAGGTTTTGATGTGTGATGACACTTTGAATGTGCAGGCCGGGTGAGGATTTTTTTCTCTTGTTCCAAACTCAAACAGCAACACCGCCCAAAGGACGGGTGAAAAAGAAATGTGGTACAGGTTAAGGTTTTCTTGGGTCTTATTGCATGGCTCACCTCGAGCTATGGATTGGAATTTTTCGAAGGGGAAATCTCTACCTGCGTTTATTGAAAATAAATCGCCCGATAAGATGCCCTCATTTTTTGACGCATGAATCACGCACGCACGCGCAACAGACGGCAATAACGAGTTACCCACAACCTCGATCGTCCTGGATGCGCCAGATCAAACCTAGCAAGCTAAGCAGGCTTTAAACCTGGTATTATTGCTTTGGCTCGGCGATTGCTTGCGATGGCTGCTGTTGCTGTCGGCTTAAGCTGAGAGGTGGTCCCATAGCAACAGTAAGTTCAGCGAAGATTCTTGAATGTTATCTGTGTGGAGCCCTTTAGCGTTATCATCTCGTACGCGTGTAGGGTTTCCTCCTGGTTCTCATGTTTCCCCCCTACCCAACCCCACGTGAAGCCCCCCCCCTCCCCAACACTCACGAATGGAATTGGACAAACATGCAAAATGCAGGACCCTCCTGAAAATGTCTTGAGACTCTTCTGGGTAAAGGGTGTTTATCCCTCGAATCTTGAGATGTGTTGATGCTTAGCAGGGATCATCATCATCGTCATGTCCTGCCCAAGTCCCCTTTTTTATATCAGCCATGGTTAATCTACTGCTGGATGAAGGTCTCTCAAAGCCATTGCCATCTAACAGGTCTGCGATGCAACCTTCCATGTAGCACTTGCACACGAGCTGAATTGATCACTCCATCTGCCCCGATTGACGTCGTACACTTGAATGTGTTCCGTGCTCTGGTTGCTCCTCCGTCACCACTATCCTTCATCATTGGCCACCATCCCTTCATGACACGTGTCCTGTACAAGCCCACTTAGTTTCCTTAACAGTCAATATGGTGTCCATTAAGGTGTGCACGCTCTCTAACACGTGCTCCTCTCCCTGTGTTTAAGTGGAGGAATTGTGCCGTAGGAATGCGTTTTTTTCCCCCATTACGATTAAAATGTGTATATGCTCACGTGATAAAATGCGCACGATGCCCGATCCACAAATACGAAGGAGACATCGCAGCGATACACGACTCCACTGTCCCTGACGCGACGATCTGGCTTGACCACCTGAATGTGAAATTGTAGTTGTCGCTCTACGTCTACATCAGCAGCCGTACGAAAGTCGGAGAAGTTCGTAACGAATTGGCATGTTCTGTTTACGTGACACGCCTTGCTAATTGGTTGGTGGTGGCGGGTTTAACGACACATTTATACTTATGCGATCTAACCCAAACAACCTCTTTTATGGATGATATTGGTCGCCTTCTACGTGTTAAACTGACTTTAACGATTGCTTGAGATCACCGTGCGTTCACTAGTCACGGGGGCGAGCTATCAGGAGCACATTCAAAACTCTGCCGTCCCATCTGGTCGTAATTATCATTAGGCAGGCATATATTTAATGTCTACAGCTAATTAGGAAGGAGACATTGCTTCCAAAAAAATGCACCACTTCTTTCCCGAGCCCACACACATCCGTGGGTGGCATTTTTTTTTGGGGGGGGGGGGGCCGGGGGGGGGGGGGGACAAAGGTTTCCGAGCGCAGCGTGAACAAGAGGAACAGCCGCACGCGGATGGGTTCAGAGGTCAGCGCGAACGTTTGGGACACCGCAAAGAACTCTCGGACCGAGTTGCAGTGGCTCATTATGGCGATGGTCGCAGCGCGCGGTCGACCCGAGCAAAAATTTCACCGAATTTAGAAATTCGCGTTATGGGAGGTGGCCGCGTGGCTCTGGGGTGAGAGCGCTAAGTCGGTAAGCGTTGAGAGCCTGGGTTTGAATTCACGTTTCCATAAAACTATATTCTATTTGACCAGGTGAGGCCCACTGAGCGACGTTGCTCATTTTCAGAAGCGAGCTGGCTATCACAAATTACAGCTCAACGAAGTGGCTTATCATCGTCGCGTGAAAATGTGTAGCGGCCAACTACTCTAAACGCAGGTTTTTTTATTTTATGAAGGGAAAGACCGGAGGACCCAGAGCTATCATGGGCTACATAGCTCAGTGGGCCTTACCTGATCAAATAAAAGATGTGTATATTTCGATTTAAAGCTTTCGTGACTGCAGGGATTCATCTTCTTGGATCTTTCGGTAAAGTCACGTAGAAGGGAAATAATAAAATAATATGTTTTTGGTTTTATTATTTCCCTTCTACGTGACTTTACCGAAAGAACCAAAAAGATAAGTGTATAGTTTAATAGTTTATGTCCACGAGATACACGGGGAAGCTGAATGGTTGTGCTCATGCCGCCCTCTGGCGATCACAGCGCGCTACTGCAACCACACCTCCACTCACCGCTGACTTCGAAGGGACCGCCTCCTTTTTATGACCCGCCCACTTGCTCGTTAGACCCCGCCTCTTTAATGTTAGCCCCGCCCCTTCTGGTTGATGCCCCGCCCGCGTGGTTGGGCACGTTTGGGGAATTGGTTGTGGTTGTTGAATGAATCAGAATCTTTCGACTGGAGGAATCCGATAAGCTATGAAGCTCTTCTTCACAGACTTGCGATAGTTTTCACAGATGTCCAGTCGGAATGGTGGCGGGAAGCGGTGGGGAGTGTGTTTGTTCATTGATGTTACGTTGCCTGGCTGCATGGCCCATTGCCGGCAGAAGCACCGTCCACCAGAGGGAGCTTCATCGAGACCTGGGGCTCTCTTCTCTATTGCAAGGCACGCGGGGTCACTGGCGGTCCCTCCCTGGTGGCCTTGAGTGTGGCCGCCGACAATACACAACACGTGACAACACCCCCCCACCCCCCCCTTGTCATCGTTATGAGATCTTCAATCAAAACTGCTCTAGAGGAGTTGTACACCCCGAGTTTGGCAGTGCTATTCAGTGGCCTAAAATAAAATGTTTCGCTCCGGATGATCGCTGCAAAGTATGATCTTGTGTTTTGATTTAGTGTGCTGATCTTAAAGGTGCATTGAAAAATGATGATACTTCGATTGATGCTCCTGCTGTTGTGGAGTGACTCATGCAGCCAGCTATGGCTGCACGGTTCTGGTGGTACATGTTGTTTATGTCATTTATTGTGAAAATTCCATCACAGTTCCCATGATCACTGTTTCATTGCTTTCATGGCTTTATTTTGGTGATTTCGAAAAGTTTATTGGTTTGGCCATGTTTGTTTGTTGTAGTACGGAGTAAGACTGATGGCCTTAATCTAAGTTGTCTTGTTGTTGTTTGACTTACATCCCACTGGGATTTTTGCACACAGCGTTGGTGTACGGTGCTTTTTCTGCAATATTTTGCTGTCTTTTCTTGGATCTTCTGTTTGCACTTAGTCACATAGTCACTTTAAGATGTTTTCTTGTTCATGTTTTTGTTTGTTGTTTGTTGCGGTTGCACCCGATTCAAGAGCCGAATGGCTCACAGGGCTATACCTAATCAATGCACTTAAATAATCGTGCTGCTGTCAAACCCAATGGTTTCCAATGTGTGGCGGCCGTCACTCTGATTGTCGTATCGCCTAAAGTGCCCCCCGCTTTCTGAAAATGAGTGAAGATCACTGGGTTAGAGGGTGCATGGAGACCCCCCAGGGGCCCTGCCAAGCACAAGGAAACGCGCCCATCGACTGCGGAGAAACTCCCTGCAGTTCTTTCTCCACCACTCGAGTCGCGACCACCAATCCGCACTTCCCATTAGCACGGCTCCGCACTTCCGACGAGCGCGATTGGCTACGTACGGTGCGAAAGAAATTCAACATAGTACGTACACACATCTGAACGCGCGATACTTTTGACGTTAATCACGTGACCCGCCAACAGACCGCTCGTGGAGCCTGCTGAACTCTTTGATTAATAATTATCCGTAGGCAGATTATCCAGATTGCGAATTAAGTGTTCGCTAAAACCAAATATCCTTATTCTCGCATTGGTTTATTTGCTGCTCATTTATCAAAAGGCATCGACTCATTGTGCCGCAAAAAACGATGGCAAAGCAATCAGCAATAAAAAATATCGATGGAATATTTTACGTATTTTTTCCCACTTCTCACTCCTTATTCTCATACCTCTTCTCGGTTGCCCATTCTCTTTCCCTCCCCTCGCCCCTGCACTCCTTCCTGTCCCTACTCTTTTGTGATTCCCCATCACCCTCTTATCGCCGTCGCTCATTCCCCAATCTGTGTAGCACACCCCTACCATCTAAATCATTCTGTCACCATTTAATAATCTTTGGGTGAAAGCGCTCTATAAATTAGATTGTCGCGTTTTCATTATTCGTGCTTTTATTTTATTCAGGTCACCCTTGCCACCAACTATCGTTACCCCAGATAACGTTGACTTGACTACGGTAATTGAAGAGCCCTGCCGTAGTAGTTCACTAAATCTTCGGCAATGTCTTTGGGTTCGACATCAGCATCCCAATACCCGCCGCGAAGTGAAGGTGACGTCACCAAGGATTCAGTGCCAGGCCAGGTGCACTTTAAGGTCACGTGAAGTGTCAAAGGTTCACCGACAGGTCACGGGACAGACCCAGGTGCCATGGGTTGACCGACAGATGATTGGCAGATGCACCACCTGTGCCCCCTACTGCACCAACTTGCTAACTTTTAGCCGACCCGCACTGCTCTTATTGTGAGCGTCGCTCCTCTGCCCTCTGTTGTTGGAGGGCGATTGCCTCCAACTGCCGGAGTAGCGTCCTCTATGAGCCTCCTCCATAGAGGCCGATTTTGACACTGCTGGTACCAGTCAGGATACAAACGCACACACCCCAGCAAAAGACCATCTCACAGGGCTGGAGGAGTTTAGTAGTTTTTATTGAGCAGACACTGCTGAGAAATACAATTTTTTTCTATTGGGGACTCCAGAAACCGCGTTGAGAATTGGGAGGTTTGGCACCACTAGGGTAGCGCCGTGTGGCTCAAGCTCGCGCCTGTGCGGTCTTGGACAGAACCTTGAGGTCAGAGATGCACTTAGCAATGGTCTCCTTATCCTGTGCACAAAAAGACAAAGATCACTTGTACATGATGATCATCATCACGATCCATGGGCAGATAGCCCGTTGGTGTCCACTGCACATTTCGTCACTTGTTTCCACTTTGGTGCCAGAACGATGTGCCAACATGCTGAAGCAGTAATAGGTTTTTACCCTTTCAACTGGTACAAAAACTGACACCTTTATACAAGGCATCATGTTTGCAATAACCATAACACAAGCAGTCAAAATGCAAACAAAAAGAAACAACTCTGATGATGATGATATGCACTGTCCTTGAAGTTGATTGGTCCACACCCGAGACAGCTTTTCTAAGAGCCTAGTCTCCATTGGTGTTGGACCAGATGACGCCAAAAGGCGTACGTATAAAGGTGTCGGTTTTTGTACCAGTTGAAAGGGTAAAAACCTATTACTATATTTTGCCACTGGTAAAGGAAATGTCTTATAATGCTCAAGCAGTGCCACATCTTTCCGGCACCATTATTATTACGACCGCGCAATTCGCAATGAAAGACTTCCGTCGCCGCGACGCAGTAAATGCCCGGCAGCGGCTCGGGTGATAGTCGGGGCGCTCTCTGGCTGGCACCTGCTGGGGCGTGATGCTGCCCATGACGCCGCGCTCCACCCAGGTGATCATGTGCTCCTGCTCGGTGCGTCGTTGCATGTGCTGCAACGCCAGCTGGTAGTCCAGGCGTCTCTTCACCTCCCTCACCACGTAGTGCAGGCGCTCGCGCATGTTCGTCTCCAACAGCAGGGCCACGTTGTTCTGTTCCGAGCCAGCGGGCAAACAGACACCGTTGAAAAGTCACGGTACTCGAATTGTAAATGTTGTGGGTTTACTCTGCAACACACCCGTGTGCTGATCTAGTAACTAATTGGAACGTTTTGTTTAAGTGACAAACCTTACTAATTGGCTGTGTCGGGTGGTGGCCGGTTTAACGACACATTTATAGAAATACGATATAACCCAAAAACCTTTATTATGGATATTGGTTGCGAAAGCCTAAACAGATGACACCCCTGTAGTGTGACCCTAGCGGAACGGCGTGTCCTGGAAATAACGGGGTGCATTCAAGGGCTGGGGTGCTGTGGTCAAGCCGTTTTCTTAACAAACACCACTTTACTTTCAAGAAGACCAAATTGAGCCCATTTAGAGATTGTAATGTAGAGAGGTAAAAACCATGGCTGAAACCACCAAAAAATTAGAAGCCAATACTGGAAAATAATATCCAATGCGTGCAGTACTGTACAGTACTAAACTCGGACTGCAAGGCACGTGGCAGCTAACAACACAACAGCATTGTATTTCACGCTGATTGAACTTAAATCCAACTTTTTCTTTTTTAGCGCCCCGTTGCAGATGAGTGGCAAGCGACGTCAAGCGAGTGGACAAATTACAACGGTCAAGTGACCGTCGCATTACTCCATCCATGTTGAACATCGAGGGAAAAACAGAAATAAAATCCTGATGATATGGAACGATCTCGCATCTGGCAAACTAAAACTGAACAATTTTTTTTATTTCACCAGGTAAAGCCGACTGAGCTATGAACGCTTTTTCAGAGGTGACCTAGTCACAAATAATAGCTCACCGAAGTGGCTTATCACGTGGAAATTTTTCGGCAAATACTCTAAATTAACGTTTCTAAATCCATGCAAACTCCATATATACAGGCTTTGTTAGGGTCGAGATCGAAACCACGACCGCCTGTATACCAGGCGATACAAGTAACATCTTGCCACCGCAGCTCTCCTTGATGGCGCATCATGCGTGACAGAAGGCAACGGGGACACCCACCTTCTTGGCGTCGAAGAGCATGTTCCTACCCTCCACGCACCACTGCTCTTTCTTCTCGCTCTCGATGGCCTTCGTCAGGTTGTTGATGGTTACATCCCTCACCGAGTTCACGCTCTCGATCAATTCCTGCCGGGGGGGAAGGACATAAAAATGACATCCGTCCACACTCGCTGGTAAGGTAAAGATAAAAGTAACGATGGCGAGGTTACATTTTGATGCGTATAAAGTGTCCCCGCATTGGTGTGCCGTTTTGAGATTATTTCAGAGAATAGCGTCAAACGTGTGGAGAGGGGTGGCATAGCTGTGATCACACTACACAATTAATCCAGTTCAATGCTCTTGCATCTCACGAGCCACTGGGCCACCTCACAGATGGATAAAAGTAACAACTGGAATACGATCTGCGTTGGATTCCCGGTCACAGTCGCAACATCAGTGGCAACAGATAGCTGAATGGACCATAGCTTCGGGCTGTGAATTGTTGACAGTATTTGTTATTGCTTATCAAATTAAATTTTGGTTTTGCATCGCTGTTGGAAAACAAAGCCAACTCGAGATTTTCGAGTGAGGAAAAAAATGTAAACATGAATTTGATTTCAGCAAAATCAATCACGTTAAAATTAATCATGACGATGAGACCCTTATCAAAGTAAAACACTGGTGTTAAGTAAAACCTAAATATTGATTCAACACGTGATTGGTGCCATATTTGTATCCATCGCTCTTGAAAACCTTCAGATTCAAACATTCATGTCTAGGTTCAACAAATTTAAAAGTATTGCCCATCACAATTGTAGACCCTAATCGATTTTAAAAGTTATATGCAGAAACCACAATATTTGTGGTCAAGTTCAACTTCCTAGATCTTCTAGAACATCTTAATCATTTACATCAGCCACTCATGCTTATTGGATGTATGTAGCGCTTCGGGAATATTATTCGAATTTACACCAAACACAATTGTTATTGCAACAATCACTCACTCATGGCGGTCTATATGTAGGGAGTGATGGCGCAGCGGTAAGCGCACTGCGAACCCGGCGATCCGAGTTCGATTCCCACTCACGGCCAACACCAGTGATGATGATCTGAACCGGTCCTGGACCTCTCCTAGCACGACTTAATCTCAAATGAGCACCTGGTGCGATGTGTAAGCATCACTACTGGGGAGACAAAGACGGTCGGGCATGGCACTGGCCACCCACCCCCTTGAGTACTGCTCTGGCCTTCGTCGGTGTTTGCTAACAGCACTTGCCCCACAAGTCTGTTAAAGGCTACACAGAGGGTCTTTGGCTGTTTTTAGACATATATTAAATAATTCTAGATTTGAAGCCTTCGTGACTGCAAGGATTCATACTCTTAGGTTTTTTCGGTAAAGTCACGTAGGTAAAAATAATAATAAATAATATTAATAAATAACATAAATAAAATAATAAATCACGTTTCGGAGGCAACACAAGCTTCCGTCTTCAGGTGAAACCGTCACAGCACAATTTCGAGTGAGGAAAAATTTTTAAAAATAAATTGGATTTCAGTAAAATCAATCACGTTGATACAGCAATTGTGCTGTGACGGTTTCACCTGAAGACGGAAGCTTGTGTTGCCTCCGAAACGTTGTGATTTATTATTTTATTTCAAGAATTTTTCTATTATTTTATTATTTCTTATTATTCTTTTTTACCTACATGACTTTACCGAAAAAAACCTAAGAGTATACATGAAATAAATAAGAGCTTGCTCAAGCATTCTAGAACATACGTCATTCAGTTTGTCTGCGTAGGCGGCAACGTCTTTCCCGTATTTCTTGACGATGTAGACGAGAATTGCCGCCATGCTGAGGCCGGCAAAGGTCTCGTGGTTGATGATGTACAGCTCCTTGGAGAGCAGGTAGGTCACCAGCCCGAGACCCAAGGTGTACGGACCTTGCAGTCCAAGGATCAAGGAGGTCACAGGTGAAAGGGAAAAGGACAAAGATTTTCAGCAAAGGCTGAATTAATATAGCACACAACTGTAATAATCATCTTCATTATCGTCAGGCAGGATCAGTCTGGATGAAGACCTCTACAAACTGTTGTCATCTGTCAATCTTATGAGTCGACAATTCCATCTAGCTCCTGCACGTAAGGGTAGCAATTCAGTGATTAATCAACTACAATGCATTGTTATGCTTACAATAGGGGTATGGTACAAAGGATGGAAGTGCATACCCTGATTTACACCGAGAGATGGGAAGAGGAACAGGTGGATCAAACGCAAACCAGAGACATCATCTTGATTGTTAAGGAAAGTAAATAGTGGCTGCCATAGTTGCCAGCATTATTAATTCAGAAAGATCATGGTTTATGAGAACATGTATCAAAAGCAATTGATTCTCACACGCACGATTATTTTCTCTAAAAGCATCAAAACGTACTTTAGTTCGTTACTGAAGATCAGTGTTCTCATTCACTCGCGCACCTGTGACGCCGATCTTGGGGTAGAGGAACTGGAATAACTCCTCGGGGACGAAGCCATGGCGGACTTTACCGCCAGTTTCAGGCAGCCGGGGCACAGGAGCATGACTCTGGCTGCTCGTGTGCAGATTACGTGGCACAGCGACCACACTGCAGGGGCAGGACGAACATTCCGCCAGCGAGTCGGTCAAACAGGCAGGCAGTCAAGACAGTGAGACCGCTAGTGACTCGGTCAGGCAGCTATCGAAGTAGTCGGGCAGCCAATAGGTTAGTCAGCGAGTCAGGGTATGAGTCAGTGGGTCATGCAATCTGTAAGGCACGTATTGAGGTTGCAAGTCAGTGAGGCAGTTAAGCAGTCATTCAAGCAGCAAATAATATGTTAAACAGAAGAGGAGCACTGTCATGTTTGAGTAGCTAACCACTGGTTGTAAAAAAAATATTTGCACGTGCCAAAGAGCCTCAGACTCAAAACAGAATGTCAATAGGACAGAGGGTTACCAATACAAATCGATTCATAGATTGATATTAATTCTTTGAGCACCTTAAAATGCATTTGATTTTTAGGAAGGCTATTCAATTAAAGTAACAAACTCTTCGTCGTTATTATTTTGACAACCCTATGTTTGTTTCATATAGGTGAACACATTTTGCTCTTAACTTACCAGACCCTGGCAGCTGCAGCAGGCTTTACAGCCGCTGTCAATGAGAAAGGAAAAAAACAGGTCAATCACAATGTCTACTAAATGGTTTACTCAGCAGGCGAAAGGAGACAACCAGATCTGAGTTGGAGGGGACATCCCCCCAGCCCCAAGTCACCAGGAGTCTCCGAAGCATTCAGAAGTTATGCACATTTTATTCAAATTCAAGAGGTCAATGTCATGAGTGACAGCCAATGTCAGTGATGCCATCAAACCTCACTCTTGCATTCTTTCAGATCCCACGGCAACGGCCAAGTCATAACACGATTTGCAAGGTCAAGTACAAATCTACCCCATTATATATACAAAAAAATCCGTATATTAATCTCGGTCTTCCTCTTGTTTAATAAACACGTCCTTCAAGTATTCGCTCATCACCACAACCAGACTTTAGCGTCTCACTCATCCTTTAGTCACAGACTTCTGGGTGCCACTCTCTTGCCCGACTCTGTAATCTGCCCATGTTCACCCTGCATATTTCGCATATTCATCACAACCTCGTATTCTTCATTTCATGTATAACCTTTTCTACAAATATTTTATTCCGAACCTTCAAGTTACTTATGATTCTATTTCATTGATTTCATACCTTCCACTCACACACTCTTTCAAAGTTACCAGTCATTTACCCTTCTATCCTTCATACACCTTCAATGGCACGTTCCATTTCGAATTTCCAAATTGCTCACCCAGCCCTTCCATGATATTACTAGCATCCTTCGGATACACCTTTGAGTACAATTCCGAGTACAGAACTTTAGCATATAGTTTCTTTGTTAATGCCCGTCTCTCTTAACAGTCTAGCCCGATAATACTACAGTATTTAGACGCCGATAAATTCCGAATTGTTGTGCTATTGCTGTTGTCCTTGCTACAAACGCCCATCTAACACCGAAGATGACCTCCACACTCTTCCAATGACTTATGAAGACCACCAATTGGCAGCACACACGAACTACATACAACACGAACTACATACAACACGCACAGACGTGTGGACGCGTTGCTCCAATACAATCAGCAAGCACATAAATGCAGTGACGTCAATCGAACCATAGCTTTAAAGCATTTATTTTCTTCACTACATTAACACAGATTGTAACTTGCGTCAGACAGCTTAGACAAAGCACGGTGTAATTACAAATAATAATAGTAATCGGCAGCGGTCATGGTCAATCAACTGCTGGATGAAATCCTCCCCAATCCGCCAACCTCCCACGACCCTGCACTGCAGCCAAACCCGGCAAGCACAAACCGCACACGAACACATTTAACTCTAAACGTGCATCCACAACCACGACGAGTCGCCGTCGATCATCTCTCGACAAGTACTCTTCTACGCAGATAAACATTGACGTCGTTCCGCGCAACGCCGCAACACCCTAGGCCCGAGGCCTACACCGATGGGCTAGGCCTGTCAAGGGCACCGCGGTGTCAGTTCAAGGGGGAAGAAACCATCGCCCCGACCCGCGGGAGAGCGCGGGGGGAGCTCCCTACGACTGGCCGAGCGGCCGGGAGGGAAACCAGGGGAAGGGGAGAAGCAGTGAGGCGATCGAGAAGCGGCAACCTGAGAGGAGAGAGAGGCGAGAGAGCATCGCGAGGAGGTCGACTGCTCCTCCGTCTGCCCGGCGACTCAAGACTGCGAGTCGGGCGTGGAGGGAGTGACCTGGGGAGCGGGGAGGCACGCGATTGGACAGGAGGGGCGTCACGTGGTGCGCAAAGCTGAGAGCTTTGTGATTGGGTGAAAGGCGCAAGGTGGAATCCGATGAGCTGTAAAGCGCTTTTAGTTATTTTTTTAAACCGCGAAGGCATTCGCGAGCGATATTATCCGTGATTTGAGGTTTTTGGGTTAGATCGTGTCAATATAAATGCGTGATAACCCCGTGCGAATTGGTTGGTGGCAAGTTTGACGAGACAGTTGCGAGATCTAACCCAAAAAATGTATAGTGTGGATATAAAGCTCTTCTTCACAGAACGTTACAACAATACGAAACACGATATGAGTGCAAAATATACGAAAGGTAAACAAATTACTGAAAAAAAGGAAACATAAAACAACTGTTTGGTCTTACCAGGTAAAACCTGGCCACAGCTGATTGCTTAAAATAAGCGAAATGGAGGGTAAGGCCGGAAGACCCAGATACTTTTTTAAAAAAAGAGCTAAACAGTATAGCTCAGTGGGCCTTACCTGGTAAAAAAAAGAAAGTTAATACTGGAGTTAAATACATCATTAGTGATCACGTTGCGTAAGCGTCCGAGTTTCCTTCTCCCCGAGTAAGATGGCCGCCCGAAAGTTCCTCTCCCCATTCAAGGTGGACGCCTTGGTAAAGACGTCACGATGTGAGTCCACGTTTCCGATTTCCCACGACGAATCAAATTTATTTGGCGATGCTGCTGCCTCGGCAGTGGTGCAAAATGACGAATTTAAAATATATACAATACATGTGTACAAATATATAATAGCCAACGTTTCGGGCGATAGCCCTTCACAGCACATAACACACCACATGTACCTCTGTGGCCTATGCGCCCGGAACATCGCCTATTATATATTTCCCTTTGAATGCCACCGAACGGTAGTTATTGACGAACGTATTTGGGTGATTTTGTTTGTTTCCTCACGTAAGATGGATAACCCCGCCGGTGGTGGGTTTTTTTCTTCCCTACCCAACATGGCCGCCTTCCCTCTGTGACGTCACTTCACCGCCCACGTGTCCAGCTCTCCACCCCCACCTAAGATGGCCGCACGTGCATTACAATGGGCCAAGGGTGGGGGCGGCGGGGGAGGGGGTCAATCTGCGGCTCCAGAGCAGCAAGGCGGCTCCTTTTACAGACTGCTTCCGTGACGTAGCGAACGTACCAACGTATTAATAATGCATTTACAATGTTGTGGATTTTTTAAAATCTCCAACACACCGGTGTTGCTGTACTCGTAACGAATTGGCGGGTTTAACGACATATTTATATTTACATATTATGGGTGATATTGGTCGCGAATGCCTACTACGTGTTAAATCTTGAGTTGTGTTCCGAATTCGCAGGGGATTTTAAAAAAAGAGCGACTCATATGAAAAAAAATGCCTCTTGTTAAGGCCATCGGACCGCGGTGCATCGTGGGAACGCGATACTCCGCTCCTCCTTCGCCCCGCCCACTTTCTCCTTCGCCCCTCCCCCCCACGCGCATGCGCAGTTCGCATAACGGCGTGCGAGCACTTGAGGAGGAGGAGGCGACCATGGCGAGCATAGAGGACATGTACAAGAACTACGGCATCTTGGCCGACGCGAAGGACAAGGTGGTCGAGGTGAGCCGAGCACGCGCTGCCGCGTGGCCGAACGAAGGCGGTGGAGGCGGAGAGGCGCCTCGCGGTATCCCTCGGCGGTGGCTGCGCGGGGTGTCGTGGTGATGGTTGGCAGTGAGGGGGGGGGTGGGCAGGTGATGTAGGCCTCGGTGGCCATGTTTGTGTGGCCGAATGCACGGCGGGGAGGGTTAGTCCCGAATTTTAATCTCTCGCTCGTACATCTCTCAGTTAACCCTCTCTTTCACCGTCCCATGTATCTCGCCTTTTCTCTCTCTTCCCCCCCTCGCCTCAGTTTCTACCGTCTCTGTTTTTCGTGTCGCCGCTTCGAGGTCTCCTCGCAACAATAAACTCGACTCGTGTCCGTGGCGCAGCAGCAGCGTGGTGGTGTTGGCGTGGGGTCGTGGTTCGGTGGCTCTTTATGCAATGGGACCGGCCCCCCCGCGTTGTAAACCCGCAGGTCCCCTGACACTCACTATACAGGCGGTGGAGTTGTAGTTGTTGCTACGCATCTAAATCCGCCATGCGAAGGGAGAGGCCTGCAACTTGGACCGCCTTGCCACGCCACTGGCTCGAGTCTTCGTCAGCTCTGTGTTCCTTTAATGGATTTGCTATGTAAAGTCTGGGCTTCGTTTTTTTGTTGTTGTTTAACTACGTAGGGTGGTACATGCTTTGTGGAGACTTCATCTTTCGTACGGCTGATTTCACATTCAGGTGGTCAAACCCAGAGGAGTGGTGTGTCGTCGCCGTGATGTCTCATTCGCGTTTGTGTATCGGGGCAATGCGTCGCGAAACGTTTTAATACGATCTGTTCTGCATGACCGCATTTGCACCACTACTTCTCGAGAGTTGTGGAGACTTAAGGCAGTGTTACAGACGAATTTTGTGGTTTTATCATTTGTGCTCGTGCACCACTGCCGACGCAGAAGCAGCATCAGATACTGGGTAGGTACATGTGTAAAACAAGCATGTATGGGTCAACTATGTAAGTCCAGTGGTTGGCGTGGGCCACAACTGGTGTACGAATGAATTGGGGGATCTCTATCCCCCCCCCCCACCATCATCTTCGCTGATGGTCCTTAGCCCCTCTGACTCCAGTGCAGTTGCATCGCCTGCATACTCGATGTATATATACACCGTCCCTCTGGATTAACTCTGTCCGTTCACCCCGCGTTGTCTCCTTTCTGACCAGTTTAACACGTAGGCTTTCGCAACCAATATAATCCATAATACAGGTTGTTTTGGGTTGGATCGCGTAAATATAAACGTGTCATTAAACCCGACACAGACAAATTCGGGTTTATCACGTAAATAGAACGTGCCAATTTGTCACTAGTACAGCACACCGGTGTTGGAGAGCCAAGCCACAACATTTACAATCTGAATACGACGTTTCGCCAGTAATTACAACTAGCTTCATCAGGTGACCACCAGATTTGTGTTTCCACATGCGCACCTCTGTATACGCTGATTCTAGCTTCTCCATCTCTCTCCTTAGTTGTCTTTCCTCTCTGTTCCCTCTTGTCGCTGCTCTATCCTGACTCCCTCTTTTTTCCCACTGGCTGCCTCACTCTCTAACATTCCTCTCTCCGTCTGCTTTGTGCTCTCTCGCTCGCTTCTCTCACCAATCTCTTTCCCCGTTTACTCCCATCATCCATCTGCTCTCCCGGATGTTGAGAATCGTGGCCTCGGCACGATGTTAACGCCGCCACGTTTTCCTCCACAGCACAAGGATGCTTACCAGGCTATCCTGGATGGTGTCAAGGGTGGCCCCAAGGAGAAGCGGCTGGCAGCGCAGTTCATTCCCAAGTTCTTCAAGCACTTCGCGGACCTGGCCGAGAATGCCATCAACGCACAACTCGACCTGTGCGAGGACGAGGACGTCTCGGTGAGGCTGTGGTGGCGAGATGTTAACTACCTCGCCTGGTATGCAGGAGGTCGTGGGTTTCGTTCCTGACCCTTGGACGCACGTTCTCCCAGTGGTCGCGTGAATTTTTCTCCGGGTCCTCCGGTTTTTTCCCCTCCACGTTTAAATAAATGCGTTTAAAGTATTTGGCTGCTTTAAATTATTTGCACGTGATAAGCCACTTTGTTGAGCTATCATTTGTGGCCGGGTTGCTTCTGAAAGAGAGCTATATAGCTCAGTGGGCCTTACCTGGTGAAATAAAAAGTTTATTATGGTGTGGACCTTCCTTTTCCCCCCATGAAATATGCGGGTAAGGGGGTCCCAGCTCCTGGATGGCCTTTTAAATATTAACATAGTGGAGTACAAACCCAAAGGCCCCATAACGTCGTGTGGCCAGCAACGAAAAGATAAATCAAAGTTGTAATAGATATGAGTTAAGACATTTCTGGAATTCATCAAGATTAAAAGAGTTTTGAAAAATAGATGATGGGAGGGAATTACAAAGTGGAGCAGTGCGTAGGAAGATACATGTTTAGTCCTGCAGTATGTATGTTCAACTTGTGTTGCCCGTACGTAACCAATTATGCTAATCAGAGGTGTGGGGCAAGGACTATAAACTAAACACAAAAGCAGTTTTAAATGAATTAGTTTTCAATTATAGTCTTCAACGTGGGTGGAGAGAGGATCAATGAATCAAGTTTCTAGGAACTAAGGTCGTAGCAATAGTATAGTAATCAGGCGACTTGTCACTGGTGAGTGTTGGATCATCAGTCAATCGTAAACTTGGAATAGGTTACGTTCTGGTAATGAGATTCAGTCGTCAAAACCAGCCCAAAGATTTTTGCTTAAACATGCTATTGGAAAAGATTTGTTCACAAGGTCCATATGCGCAATAACAGTTGATAGTTTTATGTGGCAGATCAACCACTTGTCTGTTTAATTATAATTGTATTGTGTTGCTCGTTGAAATCTTCCACCATGCAATGCACTTATATTTTGCCATAGTTCAGTATAGCGTATTCACAATATGTATCCTGGAGGAATCTAATGAGCTCTGAAGCTCTTTCCACAGATGTTCAGTAGTTCACACCTCTATGCGTTCAGATTCGCCGCCAGGCCATCAAGGAGCTGCCACAGTTTGCGACGGGAGAGAACCTGCCGAGGATAGCAGATGTACTCACGCAGCTGCTGCAGTCCGGTGAGAAACGCTGAATGATTACAATTCATGACATCAATATTTATGTCTTCCCACATACAGGGGTTGCGGATATACCAAGTCTTGCATATAACAATGTTTAAAAAAAAAAAGGTAAATTAAAGTTGGGCAATGTTGAAGCTCAAAATCGAACATCGTGCAAAGTAATACCGACTTCATCTTCTTGGATCTTTCGGTAAAGTCACGTAGAAGGGAAATAATACAAATAAAACAAAATACAATTCTCTCGACGTTTCGGCCACAACGCAAGCAGCTGTCCTCAGGTGAAGAACGGCTGTCGGAAAGACGCTGTTCTTC
>CM025620.2:12757701-12771545 GCA_014621495.2 Entosphenus tridentatus | reverse complement strand
GTCTCTGTGCCGCGTGTCTATGTGATGAGTGTCTATGTGATGAGTGTCTCTGTGATGAGTGTCTTTGTGATGAGTGTCTATGTGATGAGTGTCTCTGTGGGGTCTCTGTGCTGTCTCCGTGCCGCGTGTCTCTGTGCTGATTGTCTGTGTGCACCGTGCGTGTCTCTGTGCCCCGCGGTGTCTCTCTGTTACAAAACGCAACGGTCGCGCAAAATGGCTGACGCATCCCTATAACGCACGCGAGTCACCCTCCACCTGAGCATCGTCTCCTCTCTCTCTCTCCTCTCTCTCGCCTCGCTCCCTCCCTCGCGCTCTCTCGTCTCTCTCCACTCTTCCCTGTCTCTCCGTGTCTTCATCACGGAGTCGGGGAAAATTCACAGAAGGGGGAGGAGGGTAAAACCGGGCAGTGTGGTGCGTTCCTGGTGATATGATGGTGACCCCCCCCCCGCCACACACATCACACCTCGTGTGCCGTGTCGACCTTCATAGAGTTGCCGCTGCTTGCCGCTCGCTAAACAGCACTTGCACCGACAGTCGTTGAAGGCTACACGGGGGAGCTTTGCCTGTGCTTGTTTGCTGATGGTGGCGGTGGTAGACCAGGGTGAGGGTGATGGGGTTGGATGCGGGTGACCGTGGGGGTGCCTTGGGGTGAAGGGTGGGTTTGGTGGTGGATCGGGGGAGAGATGTTGTCGATGATGGGGGTGATGATGTTGATGATGGTGTCGATTGTGATGGTTCATATCTGTAGTTGAACACAAAGTCCCATCGCGAACGGACGTTGATGTTGAAAGCCGCGCGCGTGCGCCCGTCCAGGTGACTTTGTGTGCGCGCGCGATTATTTGAACCGGTCCTGCGCCTGCACGTAGGTCGACTCAGCCTCAAATGAGCACCTGGTGGCGATGTTTACACGGGGAGACAAAGGCGGTCGGGCGCGGTGCTGGCCACCCGGCCTTCACAGGTGCTCGCTAACAGCACTTGCCCCAAGAGCCTGTTAAAGGCTATACGGGGGATCTTTACCTTTGCATGTGTGTACACGTTGCGGCCGTCGTTTCGACGCGCGTTACGAGACAGCGACTTTGAACAAGAAGAGAATGGGAGACGCGTAACGTGCAACTGTTTAAAGTCTCTTATTCAGTTGAACACTTGCTCGAGTGAATTAACTTCGACTTGAAGGTTCCATGTTTGTTACGCGCCTGCGTGTGCATATACACAATCGGGTATGCATATGTGCGCATTACACACACACACACAATTACCGTATACCTATAGCAACAAACGCGACCGGCATACACATGTACACACGCGCGCATACAGGTGAGCGCGTAATTGTACGAAATTACATAGGCACGTACGCACGCGTACACACAACTACACTCATGCCACACACGCGCACAGACAACCACGTACACACAACACACGCGCACGTGTACACACACACACACACGTGTACACACACGCGCGTGCACACAACCACAAGCATTGACAAGCACGTTCACACACGCACACAGATATATGCGCGTGTACACTCGCACGCGATAACGCGCCCGCGTGCACTCAACTGCACGTTCACACACGCACACAGAAACAGAAACAAATACATATATATACACAACATTCAAACAACAACAACAATTGCCATTCTCCACTACGTGGCGGTTACTATAAACTCAAACGACACCATGCGTTATTTTACAATGTAAAGGCCACCCGGCGCTTGTGCCAGGCTAGGTGCACACGCAACTATGCACACACAATCGCATAAATAGAACCGTACACGTACAAAGACAAAATGCCCCCGTATAGGCTTAAAATTATTGGGGCAAGTGCTGTTTGCGATTACCTATTAGCACCACGCCCGGTCACTTTCGTCTCCCCCAAATTGCTAATGTATTACACACCGCGCCAGGTACACATCTTGAGGCTGAGTCGACCTAGGAGAGGACCAGGACAAGTTCTGATTTAATTCACGACTGATGTTAGCCACCAGCGCGCGGACCACCGCTCCGCACAGCTGCACATGGGCACATGATAACCAGATGTACACGCCCGTGTGCACACGTGTACATAACCATGTGCACACATCAACGCAAATACACACACGACTACATATGCGCACACACACACGTGGCCATACACAACTACACGTACACGCGGAAAACACACGCGTACGTATGCGCATATACACACACGCGCGCGCAACACACACGAAACGGCATGTACACGACTGCGTATATGCAGACGCATACACACACACACAAATACAAAGATACGCCCATAGCCTACGCAAGGCTGTTGGGGAAAGTTGTGTTTGCAAGCACCTATTAAGGTAAGCACGGCACACGAGGTGGTGGGTGGCCAACACCACGCCCGGCCGCCTTTGTCTCCACAGTGGTGATGTTCACTAATTTAAGGCTGAGTTGACCTCGAGGGGGCCCAGGACCGGTTCAGATATTCATCATCGATGTTGGGCCGTGAGCGGGAAATCGAACTCGGGTCGTCGGGTTCGCAGTGCAGTGCGCTCACCATTGCACTAAATACCACCGCTCCTCGTACGAGCACACAAATACAAAGATCCCCGTATAGTCTTAACAGACTCTGGGGGAAAGTGCTGTTAGCGAGCACCTATTAAGGCCGGCACGGCACACGAGGGGGTGGGTGGCCAGCACCACGCCCGGCCGCCTTTGTCTCCCCAGTGGCGATGTTTACACGCCGCACACCAGGTACTCATTTGAGGCTGCCTCGACCTCGGTGGGAGGCCCAGGATCGGTTCAGATACTCGTCACTGGTGTTGGTCGTGAGCGGGAATCGAACTCGGGTCGCCGGGTTCGTAGCGCTAACCGCTACGCCACCGCTCCCCACATACGCACACGCACGCGTAAACACAAACGCACACACACGTGCATGTACACAATCACAAATGCGTACACGAAACATTCACAAACAAGCAACTACCACACGGCACCGTGGTGAGATTCAACAGGTGAGGGGAGCGGTGGCGCAGCGGTTAGCGCTACGCTGCGCTACGAGCCCGGCCACCCGAGTTCGATTCCCGCTCACGGCCAACATCAGTGACGATTACCTGAACCGGTCCTGAGCCTCCCCTAGGTCGACTCAGCCTCAAACGAGCACCTGGTGCGATGTATAAACATCAGCACTGGGGAGACAAACGGCGGCCAGACGTGGTGCTGGCCCACGCACCTCTTGATATGCACGTGGAACTTCTTTCGCACCGTACGTAGCCAACCGTTCTAACCGGAGGTGCCGCCGTGTCGGCCTTCATAGGTGTTACTCGCTAACAGCACTTGCCCTAGACAGTCTATTAGAGGCTATACGGCGGACCTTTGTCAATGGGGCGAGGAGATGATGGAGACATGAAAATAATCTCGGGCGATGCCCTCTCAATACACAATTTGTTTTAAATTTCATTTAAAAAATTTGGTCGTTTTCCCCACCGAATGTGAATCCAGTTTCGTTATCGGCGTCGGGACCCGAATTATCGAGGAGCGACGTCACGCGCCCACGTGTTCGACAGCGACCCGCGGAAGCGGATATGCCAGAAGTGCTTCTGAGATCACTTCACGTGATATTCGGTACATCAGATGCACAAACTTATGGAGGGGGCACACACACTACCAGCTGATGAGACATGTCCACAGCATGCCAAGTCGATTTTCTCTTTTGAAAACTCAGAACTATAATTTATATATATATATTATTTTAATGAATAAGCCTATAAATTGTATTATTTTCATTATTGCTTTTACTTTAACATTTCAGTGTGAACACCGTTTTAATCGGGCGACTGAGCGGCCCCAGATGTCTCAGGCCCCAGTGAGCCATGTCTGGCTCCGTGAACCGTCGGGGTCCACCTCATCTAAAAACCAACTAAAGACAAAGGTCCCCCGTATAGCCTTAACAGACTTTAGGGGCAAGTGCTGTCAGCGAGTAGCGGCACCTTTTCACGGCCTGGCACGGCGCGCGAGCGGGGCCGGGTGGGCGGTCATCACCACGCCCAGGACATCGAACAACAACGAACACCTCTCTCCACCTCTCCTCTCGTCCATCACCGAGTCAGCCACCGGCATTCACGACCTCTGGGTTCCCCCCCCCACCCCCTCTACCCACCCACCTGGCGCCCCCACCCCGCCCGTGTAAACACAGAAGTCGTCTTCGTGGTTTAAGTCGACAACTTCCGGCGAGCTGCAGCCTTCTCCGCCCACGTGGCTGCCTTGGCGAGGCGAGGCGAGGTTCGGGGTGTCCGGTCGTGGTGGACACGGCGAGGAAGGATCTCTTTGCCGGCCCCCTCGTGGCACCGGGACACGCGCAGGGCGCTCTGAAGGAGAGAGGAGAAACGCCGTCCATGATACAGGTTGTTGTTGTTTGGGTTAGATCGCGTAATTATATCAACGTGCCGTTAAACACCGCCACCACGCGACACAGCCAACTAGTAAGGGTTGACACGTAAACAGAACGTGGCCAAAATCGTCACGAGTACAGCACGAACCGGTTGTGCGTCGGAGAGGCAAGCCACAGACATTTACAATCCGAGCACGACGTTTCGCCAGTTATTGCAATCGGGAATCATCAGGTGGCAGTCAGATTTGTGTAGAAGTCCACCCGTTTCGTTCCTTGTATCGAGGCGTCGATGTGGTGACGTGCCGCGTTCGGTGTTTACTATCCGCCGCCGACGCCCGTGTGCGTTCGTTAGTCACCCGTTTCATTGACGAATGCCGTTTCAGCGTTTCTCGCTTTCTGGGAGAGAATACTGAGTCGTTGTCGTGGTTATTGTTGTTATTACTACTACTACAGGATTGATGGTCCATTCATTCACGCAATCGTCCCTTATTTTCTCGACAGGTGGATTAAGTCGTGGTTTTATACGATAGAGCTGCTTTTCATTCACGTATTCAGTCATTCGTTTAATCATTCATTGGGGGTTTCTTAGTTATTATGACAGCATTGATTTCATGAATTCCGTAATTCCTTACCTCCATGCCTCATTCATAGAACACGTTGGTTATTACATTATCGATGGTTATCATGCCTTTCGCTATTCCGTCATTAAATCCTTCCTCGAGAAAGTAAAGACTCTGCGTGTTATTACAAGAATATCGATGGTGCCTTCACTCCCCCCTTTCTCCTTCCCCGTTTAATTTCCTTCCGTCTTCCCTCAAGAGAAGAAGCACTCGTCTACTCACTCACCTGCTCACTCACCTACTCACTCACCTACTCACTCAGTTACCTACTCACTCACCTGCTCACTCACCTACTCACTCACCTGCTCACTCACCTACTCACTCACCTACTCACTCACCTGTTCACTCACCTACTCACTCACTCACCTGCTCACTCACTCATCTACTCACTCAGTCACCTACTCACTCAGTTACCTACTCACTCACCTACTCACTCACCCACCTGCTTACTCACCTACTCACTCCCTCACCTACTCACTCAGTTACCTACTCACTCACCTGTTCACTCCACTGTTCACTCACCTGTTCACTCAGTTACCTACTCACTCACCTGTTCACGCACCTGTTCACTCACCTGCTCACTCAAGTTACCTACTCACTCACTCAGCTACTCACTCACCTACTCACTCACCTGCTCACTCACCTACTCACTCCTCTACTCACTCAGTTACCTACTCACTCACCTGCTCACTCACCTGCTCACTCAGTTACATACTCACTCATCTACTCACTCACCTGTTCCCTCATCGACTCACTAGCTCACCTGCTCACTCACCTACTCACTCACCTACTCACTCACCTGCTCACTCACATGTTCACTCAGTCACCTACTCACTCATCTACTCACTCACTCACCTGCTCCCTCATCTACTCACTTGCTCACCTGCTCACTCACCTACTCACTCATCTACTCACTCACCTGTTCACTCACCCACTCACTCAGTTACCTACTCACTCACTTGCTCACTCATCTACTCACTCACCCACGTACCCACCCATCCACACATTCGCGTGATGTTAACCCTCTGCGTGTCGAGCAGACAACGCATTCACCTGTTGCTGCTCTTGCTATCGCGTTGAATGTGATCGTCGCTTCGAGAAAGTTTCGAGTTACAAGGAAGCGAACTTCGGATCCGCCTTCCACCTGATCGGTTTCATCAGCAGTCAATTGACAAGAGCACTCCACATAGACTATGGGGCCTTGGTTCAACTCATGTCTACACGGCACCCACGACACCCCCCCAACCACCCACACCCTACACGAGACGGACAATCACCTGCACCTGTTTCAATTGTTCCGGGTCAACTTAAAATCCAACACGCAACTGCCTAAAGGTTCACGGAGACTGCCCGCAAACTAGTAAGCAGCTACCGCTCAGTCGCCGGTCTCGTCCATGAGACATCAATCTCCATCGCGCCTTCAAGCCACGATGCCCCGAACGCATTCGGGTCAGTAAAAGAATCCCTCTCAGATCTCGCAGAACATCCGTGGGCTGCATCTCGACTGGCAAAGGAAATGTGCGATTCGATCACGGAGCGAACGCCTTGAACTTGCGACATTCATCCATCGTTGCGCCGTGCAATGGTGCTGTTCGTTGCTGGCCGCCGGGGTGCCTCTTCGAGCCTCATCCAAGCACCACTATCCAGGCTCAGCCGCCACGATGCAGAAATCCGTCGACGATTCGAGTACATCGCCAAGCAGCACGTGGTGCTTGCGTCACTCTGTGCACTGTTTATCACTCCGCTCAACTGTGCGCACGTACGTGTTGCACTTCTTTCACACCGTACGTAGCCAACCGTGCTAGTCGGAGGTGTGCGTGAAGGTGGTGGTGGTGTTTGAGTGGTGGTTGGTGGTGGTTGTGGTTCAGTGGTGGTGGTGGTTGTCATTCTCTCTCCGTGCTAATCGGAAGGTGTGCGTGAAGGTGGTGGTGGTTGGTGGTGGCGGTGATTGAGTGGTGGTTGGTGGTGGTAGTCGATGGTTGTGGTTGAGTGGTGGTGGTGGTGGTTGTTGTCATCCTCTCTTCGTGCGTTTATTCCTCATTTACCCGCCGTTCGGTCACCTTGACTCCCCAAACAAAACATGCACCACCGCCACTACCACCACTACCACCACCACCAATCACACTGCTCGTCACGAGTACCCACCTCCCTTGTTGAATTGTTGTTGTTGTTGTTTGTTGTTGTTGTTGTTTGGTGGTTGAGTTGAGTTGCCGGTGACGCCGTTCGATCCTCGTGTGTCGAGTCCTGCCACACACGCGCGACACGGACAATAGAGTTGGGGCTCTGATGTCCGACGTTTCGCCGCACGTGTTGGAGGGGGAGGGGCTTCTTCAGGAGCTCCACTGATGTTGTTTCAATGCTTCGTCTGCATCGAGGCAACCAAAGCAGCCGGAGCAACGCCACGCGTACCACGCGGTCGACACTCGACCCCGACGCAGATGGAACGCACGGAGTGCACCCGTGCCGTGCCGCGCACTCTCCTGGCGAGCCAGAGGGGGGGGGGGTACGGCTCCTCGCCCAAGGGAAGGGAAGTTTGGCAAGATCAGTGCGTGTGTGTGGTCCACCAACCCCTCGCTGCTGCCTCCACACAGCGCTGGATCGCGGGCAGTCACGTGCAGCAGCGTGGCCACCACCACTCTCACCGCCACCACCACTAACGCCACCACCACCACCGCTTCCGCCACCACCACAACCACTAACGCCACCACCACGACCACAACCACCACCACAACCAACGCCACCATCACCACCGCTACCACCACTAACGCCACCACCACCACCGCTTCCGCCACCACCACAACCAACGCCACCACCACCGCCATCACCACTAACGCCACCACAACCACCGCCACCACCGCCCGGCTAAAGCAGTCACCTGGACAAAAATTCTACCCTCCCCTCGCCATCTCTCCCCGCCCACGTTGTGGATGAAGTCTAACAAAGTGTAAATAAACGAGTTGTTTTGTCGCTGACAACCCCGTGTTGTGTTGCTTGGTTCAAGTCTCTACGTATCATCGAGAAGGCAAAGCAGGGAGGGGGGGTGGCGGTGATCCTGAGTGCTACTCGGATGGGCTCACGCCGTGCTAAGTGCGCACGTGCTTGAGGCTTGGGCGCTGTCAAGTTTCGTGGGAGGAGTTCCAAGATGTTGTGGTGCACTCCGCTCCAACGCCTTCGCTAAGCCGAGACGACAATCGTGGTGAAGTATGGTCAAACAACCCCCACCCCCACGGCGCGGTGGTGGTCGCCCATCCGAGCGCTATCCAGGCTCAAGCCCGCTTAGCTTCCTAGAATCTGATGAGCTTGGACGAGTTCGCGACTCGTTCGGTCATCGGCCGTGGGTGATTGGACTACGCGGGCGTCTGTCTCTCTCTCTGTCTCTGTCTGTGTCTCTGTCTGTCTCTCTGTTTGTCTCTCTATCTCTGTCTCTATTTGTCTCTCTGTCTGTCTCTGTTTGTCTCTCTGTCTGTGTCTCTCTGTCTCTCTGTATGTGTCTCTCTGTCTGTCTCTGTCTCTGTATGTCCTGTCTCTGTCTGTATGTCTCTGTCTCTCTGTGTCTCTCTGTCTCTGTCTGTGTCCCTGTCTCTCTGTCTGTTTGTTTGTCTGTCTGTGTCTCTGTCTGTGTCTCTCTGTCTCTGTGTGTGTCTCTGTGTCTCTCTCTGTCTGTGTCTCTGTCTGTCTCTGTCTGTGTCTCTGTCTGTCTCTGTCTGTCTCTGCTTGTCTCTCTGTCTGTCTCTGTCTCTCTGTCTCTGTGTGTCCCTGTTTCTCTGTCTGTCTCTGTCTCTCTGTCTCGGTCTCTCTGTCTGTCTCTGTCTGACTCTGTATGTCTTTGTCTCTCTGTCTGTCTCTCTGTCTCTGTATGTCTCTATGTGTCTCTGTGTGTCTCTGTGTGTCCCTGTCTGGGTAGGTCTTCACCCAGCAGTGGCTTGACCATGGCTGATGATGATGGTGACGCGTCACATTTACGACTTGAGTTGAAATCGCTGGAGACACTGTCCTGTATGTAATGCTGGCGCATTCCTCAGGTGGGAAAACAACATTCTCAATAGCGAATTAATCACAACAACAACAACAGCAGCAGCAGTTACACAACTACCAAGCCATCAACAACATCAACAGCTACACATACTAATAGGGGTTTTCCCCTTTTTTCTGGCAACAAAACTGACACCTTTTGTAAGGAATCATGTCTACATTAACCACAATACCTGCAGTCAAATGCAAACAAAAAACAATACTCTGATAATTTATGCATTGTCTTTGAAACTGATTGGTCCACACCAGAGACAGCTTTCTTTGAAGCCTAGTCTCGTATGGTGTTCGACCATATGACGCCTTTTGTATTGTTTTTTGTTTGCATTTGACTGCAGGTATTGTGGTTAATGTACGCATGATTCCTTGCAAAAGGTGTCAGTTTTGTTGCCAGAAAAAAGGGGAAAAATCCTATTAGTATATTTTGGTGCTGGAAAAGGAGATCCCATGATGAAACAGCTACACAATCATCCAAACAGGGTCAATGTTTGTTTTGTTGTTGTTGCATCAACCAGAGGCCCGGCCGCTCGTTCAGACGGAGCGCGCTTGTCAAGAACGTCTGAAACAAACCCAAGAGGGGGGCGGGGGGGGGGCCCCCGGGGGGGGGGCACGTGTTCAACGCGCCCAACGCTGGCGATGAAGAACCCGCACGCCAACTCGGCGCCTTCACTCGCTCGCAGCGCTCTTCCGAATCCCCGTTCCACCGCGTTTCGATCTCCCGGCCGGGGCGGTCGTCAGTGGCGCTAGAGATGAATCAGAGGAGATCCTGCCCATATCAACAATCTCCTCAACACCCCACCCCCCACACCGTTCACCAACTCGCTCTCACCAGCGTGGTGAAGTATGGTAGAAACATGTAAACCCCCCCCCCGCCCGCACCGTCCCCAATCTAAAAGCGCTGTACGTGATTTACATGGCGTGGGGAGGGCTTCATCCATCGGTGGATGGAGAATGGCTCGGAGTTGAGAGCAGGGGTGGTTATAAACACGTGGGCAGCGACGATAGCAACGGTAAACACATAAGAGTAGCGTGCACGCCTTTGCCTCCCCAGCGCTGATGTGTGCACCCCGCACCAGGTACACCACACCAGGTACTCACTTTCACGAAGGCTGAGTCGACCTAGGGGAGGTCCACGACCGGTTCAAATATTCGACGCTGTTATCGGTCGTGAACGCGAATTCAACTCGGATCGGGGGGGGGGGGGTTCGTAGCGCAGTGCGCTAACCACTGCGCCACCGCTCCTCAGACAGATCAAACGCCAAACGCGCTCGCACACACACACAGTGACCCAGTCCCCCGTGGAGGCGAGAGTTGGTGAGCCACGTATGGATAGGAACGTCAGCAGGTAGCGAGTACTGCGAAGCGTGTTCGTGAACCTGTCCGTGCAGACCTTGGAGTGGAGTCGTCCCCTCTTAGGCGTGGTAGCACCCCCCCCCCCCCCCCCAGTTCTCCCGGTTATTGTGTTTGAGTTCCAGGTGAATCCAGCCCTCTCATGAGAAGGGGAGCCGACCAAACGTCCCAATGTAGTAGGACCATCCTAAGATCGAACAAATACACCTCGACTCATTCGTCAATAGAACGGCGTTGGCCTTTAAAGAAAGCTGTTTATAACAGGCGACGTTTCGGGAAATGGCCCTTCTTGATCACACGTGAAAATGTATTTTGATGTATGCGTGCCACCAAGAAGGGCCCCTGCCCGAAACGTCGTATATTAGATATTTATTGTAAGGTCGCATACTACTGTTATTGACGAATGTGTTTCGTTTTTGATTGTAAGCTAAATGATTTTCTACGAAACTATTTTTTTTTAAAGCGACCTGGCTATCACGACTGACAGCTCAACGAAGTGGCTTATCGCGTGGAAATGTCTCGCAGCAGCAGCAGCAGCAGCCAAATACTCTAAACGCGTGACGCTGATTCTAAACGGGAGGGAAAAATCCACGAGGAGAACACGCAAACTCGAAATATACTACAAGCATCAGGGTCGGGATCGAACCCGCGACCTCCTGCATACCAGGCGAGGTAGTTAACATCTCCTAGCCACCGTGTTTGTGCACCGCTGCCAACGCATCATCATCATCAACTTCATCCGTGCTCCTCCAAAGAGAGCGTCTGGACACGCGGTGATTATCCGGCCGGTGTGAATAACTGCAAGGCACAAATGACGCATTGTGATGCCATGAGATGCGAGAAGAAACGCGTGGATTGTCAAGTTGAAAAACTTCAACGCGCACGGCTGCTCTTCGCAACTAAACTCTTGCATTGCTGACGTTTGGCTATAGCCATCGAACAAAGACGGCCACTGGCATCGCGCGCTTTGGGATGCGCTATTGCGGCCGTCTGGAACGCTCTGTTCCTTCAGATATTCGGACGCCATTGGAGCTGTGCACTTTTAAACCATCGTCATCTTTAAAATTGCCTGTTTGTGTTTAGTTTGTTGTCCTTCCCCCGCACCTAAAGTTAAGCGCATGTTAGCTACGTACGGTGCGAAAGAAGTTCAACACACACACACATACGCTCCAGGTATGTGTTAGTTTTTGTTCAGAGGCGACCTGGATCACATATGGTAGCTCATCGAAGTGGCTTAAATGATCATGATGATCACAATCATCATAATCATCATCACGTGGGAATTTACATTAAGAGACAGATACATCTGAACGCGTGACGTTGTCTATACAAGTGGAGCGGGCGGGGGGGGGGGGGCAAAAGCGGACGAACCCGGAGACAATCCCACACGAGACCATCACGTGGAGAGAGAGAGAACTCGTGCACTCCGGGTTCGAAGCCACCTCCAAAAGCGTGGAGTGTCCAGCAACGAGCAGCACTCTTTATGAACGTCGTAATGGTTAAGGGGAATAACAGGCATGATTTGAATTGATCGGAGGTGTTATTATCATCATCATCATGATCATTGTCAGAGCTTGGGGGGAGGTGGAGAGAGATGATGGTGACGATGATGACGATGATGCGGAGGTGGATTCCAAAGTGGTAGCAGTGCGAGGTTGTCTCTTCGTGTCGTGCTGCTGACGTTCGATGCAAAGGATCGACTCCGACTTTTATCCAGGCAGTCAAGCCCAGACAACCTCGTCAGGAGCTGGGGGGGGGAGTGCATCATCGCTGTGATGTCTCCTTCCGATTTGCGGGTCAGGCACCGCGACGGGCCGTTCTGGATGATGACCGCAGTCGCATCACCACTTCGACCGGAGAGTTTTTAATTTTATTTTCCATTTTTAACGCGAGGTGGTTGAAGGAGGAAGGGGGGGGAGCTAACGGGGGAGTGAGGTTATAATCTGCCGTGTGACGATGGTCATAGGCGGTGGGTGCACGCGTGTGAGATTAGCGTCACTTCGAGGTGCTGCACCGTCGACCGACAAATCGTTCAAAACGATGTTCTGGCAACGAAGGGTTGATGGCGAGGTCGATGATGCTGATAGTGACGGTGGTGATGGTGGTGGTGGCAGCGGCCGCTATTTTCTCACTGAACAGAGTGGGCAGCGTGAAGGCTGCGAATTATTCTGCTGCTGCTGTCAACTTCCACTTCGGGGTATTGCCCGGCGACTCGTGTCACCACCCCAGAACAGAAACCGTGGAACACGGAGCGTCGACTCGATGCCCGATTCACACATACGAAGCGGGAGGCATCATCGGGACAGCGATGATGCCTCTCGCTACCCCTGACGTACTCGTCTGGCTGGTCAGGCCACCTCGATGTAAAGCGACAGCTGTTTGGTGTAGGGCAACATCGGCCGTGCTCAGAAGAAGACGGAGATCTATAGGTTCACACTGGGACCCATAGACTCACACTGAGACCCATACACTCACACGGAGAGACCCATAGACTCACACGTGGAGACCCATAGACTCACACGGAGAGACCCATAGACCCACACGGAGCAACCCATAGACTCACATAGAGATCTAAAGGTTCACGCTAGGACCCGTGGACTCACACGGAGACACCCATAGACTCACACTGAGACCCATAGACCCACACTGAGACCCATAGACTCACAAAGAGAGACCCATAGACTCACACGTGGATTCCTAGACTCACACGGAGACCCATAGACTCACACGGAGAGACCCATAGACTCACACAGAGATGCATAGTCTCACCTCAAGATCTACAGATTCAGATACAGACCCATAGATAAACACAGAAACCCATAGACTCACACGTAGAGCCATAGACTCACACGGAGAGGCCCCTAAACTCACACAGAGATCTACAGGTTCATAATGGGACCCATAGGCCCACACTGAGACTCATGGACTCACACGTAGATCCATAGACTCACACAGAGATCTACAGGTTCATAATGGGACCCATAGGCCCACACTGAGACTCATGGACTCACACGTAGATCCATAGACTCACACGGAGATCCATAGACTCACCTCAAGATCTACAGATTCCCACAGATACCCATAAATTCACACATATACCAATAGACTCACACGGAGATCATTCATATGACGGAGGCATCCTCACGGCGATGATTCACCCGTGACGCAATCATCTGGCTGATCGACCACCTCGATGTGAGACTCACGGCTGCTGCCCCGTCATCAACATCAACCGCACGGAGCGGCGCAGTCGTCGTCTGACCTGTCGAGCACGCCCCGGGATGTCGCCACGAGACGAGACCACGTGGAGATTCGGAGCGACGTCGGGATGAATCGAGACACTTCTTCCTCCGCTCCCCACCGACCCCTGTTTGTGCCACAGGTGGGTGTGCGCATGCGTGGTATGTTGGCCTCAACGTGCACATAGCCTGGCACAAGCGCCGTGGGGACGTCGTCGACACTTAGTGGCGAATGGCGGTTGTTGTTGTT
>CM025620.2:12746203-12757691 GCA_014621495.2 Entosphenus tridentatus | reverse complement strand
GGCTGGGCTCCTTCAACGCAGGAGGAGGAGGAACAGCGACACGACACGAACTCTCTCGCTCTCTCTGCTGAAGCCCTCTCGTCGTGGCCAGCAGCAGCAGCAGCCAGCACCTCGACATCGGCATCGAGCTCCTGAGCCACGTGCTGCTGCTGCTGCTGCTGCTGAACATCACGCGCAAGAATATAAACAACACCGCTTAAGATGAATCCCAGTATGTTGGTCATGCTGCTGCTGCTGCTGCCTTGGCAGTGATGCACAAGCACAATTAACAAACAAATAAACAACTCAACACAGGCTCGTCAATAACAACACCGTGAACTTGAACAAAAAAAACACGTAGCTAAAAACGTAATTGGCGACGTTTCGGGCAATGACCCTTATTCACAGCACGCAGGGCAGACAGAGAGAACAGATCGCTTCTACGATGTCAGGCGAGGAATGGGGATTGTGCGAAACCCTCCGCCGGATGCGGTTGTTTAATAACTTCTAAATAATCTGGGAGTTTAGAAGAAGAAAGAAAGCAAGAAAAACACTGCACACGCCGCGACCATCACAAATCAAAAAAAATAACGAGTGCACATTTGGGTGTTTGCGCACTTGTTCGTAAAGTGCAATGATGCGGTGAGCAAGGAAGGACGACAGGCGTTGAGTCGCATGGACAGAGGCCCTGCTGCAATGTGGCTTGACAAGAGACGCAGACAAAGCTTCCCCGTGTAACCCACGACGGGCTGTTGGGGGCAAGTGCTGTTAGCGAGCGGGCAAGTTGCTGTTTGAAGGCCGGCACGGCACTCGAGGGGACGGGTGGCCAATCACACGCCCGTCCACCGTTGCCTTCTCAGTGCGCATGTTTTACACATCGCACCAGGTACTCAGTTAAGGCTGAGTCGACCTAGGGGGTGGGCGGGTGGGTGGGTGGCAGGACCGGTTTAAAGTCGTCACTGTTAATAGTCGGGAGCAGGAATCGAACTCGGGCCGCCGGTTTCGTAGCGGAGTGGGCAAACCTCTGCACAACCGCCACCCCCCGTTGAACACACGGCCGCGCACACCCCCACACGCCGACAGGCAAACAACAAACACGATGGCCCATATCAAGGGATCGTTCTACCACGAGGTGATTCGGCTTCCAGCCGGTTGTTGTTCGGCATTGTGGTCCGCATGCTGGGTGGAGACTCTGCGACGAAAGGGAACGCCTGGTCGAGAAGTGCACTGGACAGTCCGCACGGCGGTGGGTTCGCCGTGATTAGGGGCCATCAGCACGCCACGCAAAGCTATCAGCCTGCGAATGGCAAACGTTGACTGTTTAACGCGGGGCTTCGCACGATTTGGCGATCCTCAGCGAACCGCGCCCAGCAACAGTCTGCCACGCCTGACTACAAAGTGTTACAGAGGGCTTCGCAATCATTGGGGCTCATCGGAAATCCATGCCCAGTCACGAGAGGCCAGCTATCTGTATACACATGCTCGTTATAGTTCATCAACAAGTCACGCACGACTCACGGAGAACTCAACGCGCTCTACGATTCCCTCGAATTCATTGGGGAGAATCGTCAACAAACCCACGGTCAACAACAACAACAACGACAGCAACAACAACAGCAGGTCACAGGAGCGGCGGCGTAAAATCGCCGTGCGGTTGCCGACGCACCGTCCCTACGAACCCCGGCTAAAGTTGGAGCCCTGTACCCGGGGCCATTGGCGTTAGAACGAGTAGCCCCGTGGGTCGCGCGAAGCGTCGTGTGGTCAATCCGCCTCCACTAGCGAATCGACGGGGGGGGGGGGGGGGGCCATAACAGCGGGGGGGTGACAGAGGGGGGGAGCCCGGAACAGGGCATGCGTTAGAACTCATCAGCAACCCACGGCCGTGAGACGAGGAGGACCAACAGGCAACGCAACAGATGATTCTATCATCCGTGCGCAATATATGCAGTATATATATACTGTCCTGTACTGGTAGCCGGGAGTGAGCCGTGCTCGCTTTTTAACAGCTTCAGCGTCGCACTCTGCTGGAGGCGAATCACTCGGTTCACTGATGACGATGGTGACGATGGTGACGATGGTGGCGACGACGTTGCTCGTTTATTTGCGAGTGTTTCGCTCGGAACTTTAAGAAATGTCGAACTTTTCCACTGAACTCCTTGCCCCCGTGAGTTTAAAGCAATCAACCTCCGCGTCGTTTTTTTAGTGGTTTTTTTGGGTGGGGGGGATGCCCAACGTCTGAAACGTCGCTTTTTAGAATTGTAAGGCGGTGCGCGCTGCCTCGATTGTTATTTGTGCCAAACGGGCACCCTCTTGCCTCCCGAGAACATCAACAGATGCGCACCGCTCACTCACAATCGTTTAGATCCAATAGAAGCCTCCGAAGGGTCGCCCTGCACCAACGGGCTTGGTACGGTCGTGGAAATTCGACGTTGCTATGACAGTGTACCAGATGATAACCAGAGTGACCACTGTCTCAAGGTGGTTACTTTTCAAATTTTATCGGCGAATGAGCGATGACGTCAGTCCAGTTTGACCCTCGAGGTTTAAACTCGCATCTCGTTGCGATGCAGCAGTATACGCGCGCCAATTGCGATCTGAGTAATCAAGTTCAAGTTAATTTATTAGGTATAGCCCTTTGAGCCATTCGGCTCTTGAATCGCGTGCAACCGCAACAAACAAACAAAAAACATGAACAAGAAAACATCTTAAAGTGACTATGTGCAAACAGAAAATCAAAGAAAAGACAGCAAAATATTGCAGAAAAAGCACCGTACAGCAACACTGTGTGCAAAAATCCCAATGTGGGTGATGTGGAGGCACCTCCATCCAGCAGTGGAGTGACAATAGGGCTTTCGCACAATGTCGGGAGTGGAGCGGTGGCGCAGTGGTGAGCGCACTGCGCTACGAACTCGGGCCACCCAAGTTAGATTCTCGCCGACGGGCAGCTATGACGTCAGTTTGGCGAGTTCCATTAACAGCAGTCAGCCAAATGCCACAAACACCCACCAGTTACGCACTTACCATCGCGGTGAAGTATGGTCAAACAACACCCGCGACTGACCGACACTGCGCGGGGAAGCTATCATAGAGCAGAGCATCGCCAAAGGGCTGTGATAACGAGTGTGTACTTAATGGACTTTGACGACAGGGGATAGTCACTTGTTTTGTCAACAGAAGATGGCAAAAGCGAAACATTTCGAATCAAAGTGATATTGGGTAATTCCTCGTATGTTTTGCCATTGATAACAGCCATCATATACATTAACGTAACTCAACACATTCGTCAATAACACTGTAGCCTTAAACAAAAACACAATAGCGACGTTTCGGGCAATGGCCCTTCTTCATAGCACACAAATAGAGACGCCAGTGAGATAGAGTTCATAAAGGGTCAGACAATATCTATAAGTGCAAGCCGGAGACATCGCATTGACGAGTCAGGGAAAATGATATTGAGTAGAAGAGTTTGTGCTGGACGGCGAGTCGAGAAAGATTGTTTTCGTAGGGAGGTCATCGGCTCGGGATGAACACGGTCGCTCATGAAACAGGGACGAGACTCACTGCCGAGTGGCAGCCAGGGCACGTCCTCCGCGGAGACAGAGCGATGGAATCGGTTTGTGTGCAGGTGCTCGATTGGCCGTCGCGTTGAGACGGGTCGCGAAGGGTAGTTGGAGGCAGTCGCCATCCAACAACTACGTGGGTGCAGACGGAGCAACGCTCACAACAACGCGTGGAGCACCGGGCGGAGTAAAACGCAGCAAGTTGGCACAGTGGGGAGCACAGGTGGTGCATCTGCCAGTCGTCACAGTCAGTCGACCGACGGCACCTGGGTCTGTCCCGTGACCTCCTGTCAGCAGCGAGCCTTCGACATTTCACGTGGTCTTACGGTGCACCTAGCCTGGCACAAGCGCTGTAGTGACGTCCCCGCCACTTAGTGGCAAATATGGACTGTTGTTATTTATTTGTCTTTTGTGTGTGTTGTGGGGAGCGGTGGTGCAGTAGTTATCGCACTGGGTTGTAAACTCGGCCCACCTGAGTTCGATTCCCGGCCACGGATAACATCAGTGGCTTATAATATCCGATCAATGAGTACCTGGTGCGGTGTGTAGCAAACATCGCCACTGGGGAGACAAAGGCGGCCGGCAGTGGTGCTGGCCACCCAATCCGTCGTTTGCCGTCTCGGCCTTCATAGATGCTCGCTAACAGCACTTGCCCCAACAGTCTGTTAAGGCTATACGGGGGATCTTTGTCTCTGTCTGTACACCATGAGACACCGTGAGGTGGGTTCACGTGCAGGGGTGGAGTTGGATTGAGGCGACATTGTGGAGGAAGGCCTACACCCAGCAGCGGATAGAACATGGCCCATGAGGATGAGAGTGTGAATGATAATGGTGTGTAAATATGCCCTTTGTTATTTTTGATATTCGTGAAAACTGCTCTCTCTCTCTCTTTGTCATCATCTTCAGCCACCAAAATAACAAGAACAGCCGTTTTTGTCCGAATTCGTACAAAAAACCATCCTCAATATTTCAAGAGCTGCAATGCATGCGAGTACCAGACGGTGGTCCTGGACAAATCACGCCAGGAATTAGTCCTTGAAAGAGCCGCATGCTACTCCGGAGCCGCGGGTTGTCGACCCCTGGCCATGATCTTATCCACTGCTGGATGAAGGCTTCCCCAAGCCAGAGATGTAACAGGAATGCACCTAGCGCCTGTTGCACTCGAGTGTGATTTCATCATCGCCGGACACACCATTCATCTTCTCTTCTCGCAACGTGGCCTGCCTCTCATTCCCTTAACCAGACAACTGGCAGCATAAGACCACATCTTGCATCATCGCATCTTCTATCATCACAATGGACGTTCCTTCGTCATATCCACTGCTGGTCGAAGGCTTCCTCCCCACGCCGTGTCGCTCGTGGGGACTGTTTGACCATACTTCACCAGGCTGGTCAATGCAGGCTTAGTGAAGGTGAAAGCCCTGGCAGGACCGATTCAGATCTCACTCCGCCACTGGTGTCAGCAGCGACCGGGAATAAAACTAAAGTGGGTTGGGTCCGTAGCATCGTGCAGTGCGTTGATTAATGTGCCACCGCTTCCCAGCGTATCTTTCACATCGTCGATGAGAAATTCGGGTTGATCTGTAACAATACTGAACTAGCATCAAAGCTTGTACCTGCATTGTGATGGAAAATAAACAGGAGCTGTGGCTATTCCTTGCCGTAGTTTCCGTTTATTAAACCATTCGTAACCCGCTGCACCATTCTCAATCCATTGCCGGATTAAGGCCTCTGCTCGTGTACGCGTCACGAGGGTTGGTTGACCATACTTCACCACGGTGGTCAATGTGGGCTGGGAACGGAGGAATTGAGGCGGTGGGGAGGGGGGGGCAAGGATCGATTGAGATATCCCTCGCCACTGACGTTCACCGTGGCCGACAAAGGCACTCAAGTTGCCGAGTTGATGGCACGGTGCGCAAACCCACAACGTTGCCGCTCCACCCATATAGGGTATATATACTGCACAGTATATAATTTACAATTAACTCGACAGTATACGTGTGAATGGTATTTGCCCAGCCTCTCTGCTGCCATCTCGCTCCACCTCTCTCTCCTGCTCATATCCTCCGCTCCAGACTCGGGGAAGAATCGGCAAACTTGTGCTCAGTGGAGAGTGGGGGAGGCCTTTCTCTGCTGAGCTGCAGCACCAGTGTTGAGGCCTCGGATGACCACCAGGCTGACCGATGATTCGTCGCAATGCATGCCGGCCTCAACAGCACCACCGCACACCACACACTGTAGTTCCTTAATAAAGGGTTTGCTGTGGTTTTTTTTTTTTTGGGGGGGGGGGGGGCGGGCGTGTGGGCTAGATCGAGTTGATATAAATGTGTCGTTAAACCCGCCACCACCCGACACAGCCAATCAGTAAGGTTTGTCACGTAAACGATAAACGTGGCGACCAGTTACGAGTACAGCAGCAGCGGCTGTGTGTTGGAGAGTAAACCCACAACGTTTACAATTCTGGTACGATGCTTCGCTGGTGACAACAGCAGCAGCAGCAGCCAACTTCATCAGGCGACAGCCAGAATTGTAAAGAAGTCTTCCCTTGGGTGCCATCACTTTGGGCCTATCAGGTTGGAACACGAGAGAGGTGGAGGGGTTTATGTAGTCATGTAAGTTGCAATGGATCGCGTTAATCTGAGCACATGCCGTGCTTGGGTTCTTCACAGTTAGTCAACCTCACATAACGCGTGTCCATTCGTACATCAACGTAATAATGGACGTGCATCATGTTGATCTAAGGACATGCACTGCAGGTCACCTCCGATGAGCACGGTTCGATAGACGTCCAAGTTCAACAACGCATCTCTCCTCCTGCCCAATCCTCCCACCACCTCTTGAAGCCGTCATCGTTACCTTTTCGCCCATTTCAATACACTGACTCCGTTATTATCTATAACGCATGTAGGTAGAACTTATTTCGCACCGTACATCGGAGGTGCAGGGGAAGGACATCAACTTACAACTTCAGTAAGTACTGTTTGTTGCTGGCCTCGTGGCGTTTTTTTTATTTGTGGGGGGGGGGGGGCATGTGGCATTTATAAGATCTGACCTCTCTTCTCTCATCGTGGGCACTGTCATCCTCCCCCCGCACCTCCGATGAGCACGGTTAGTACGTACGGTGCGAACATACTCAGATCGATTTCCTCCCTTAGTGGTCAAGTCCAGACTTTAAAACCCCCCCGCTTCTTCGGCCCCCCCCCCCCCACTTACGATCTCGATTTCCGACCCTTCCTACGGCTCGTGTCCACCAACTTCCTCAGGGCGTCGAGAGAAGGCGGTTGCAATTGAGGTTAAGAAGGTCAATGGGTCATCAATGGCCAGCGGTCGTTAATGGCAACACAGGGAACCATCGCTGCCTTCCTTGGCTCGACACCGGATCGTTGGACAGTGCATATAGACTGGACCCAACGGGTGACCAACGTAGAAGGAAGAAAAACTGGACTTGACCACGATGGGGCCGTGAAGAGAGGAAGACCTAACAGGTAATGGTTTCACGACGACATGAGAGACTGTTGCCAGAACATTGGCACAAGGCAGAGGAGAGTGGAAACAAGTGACGAAATGTGCAGTGGACATCTCCTAGGAGCTATCTGCCCATGGATCGTGATGACGATGACGACGACAAAGACGACGACACCGGTCCTTCTTGTGCATCTCGTCGGAGCTGAGAAACTCAGCTGAGGTTGAGCCAGGCGAGCACCTGGCTAGGGGGACTGACCATCTCGGTCAAGGTCCTCCCAGGCGACGCCAAAAATACTCATTCGTGGAATTGGCCAGAATTTTTTTTAATTAATTAAAATGCATGCGTTCATACACGTACGGACATAACAAAAAATAATCAATGTGCTTTATTTGACCAACTGGAAATTCCCTTTGAGACTCGCGTGATTCGAAATACTTCGGTATGCCTCGGAGGCGATGTGGTCAATTTAAAATGTCTCTGTGGATTCGAGGATTGTGTTAAAACAAATATATAATGAGATACGTTTTGCTGCATTTTGTTTTGCTTTCACCTCCACAACGTCCACAGTTATCCCTGCAAATGTGTTGCCCGTTATCGACGAAGCATAAATGTGCATACATTGTTCCACCGCGTAACAGTCGACGCAAAGTACTGCATTGGAAGCGATAGTATGCACTGCGTTATCATACAACCACATGGATGGCATTGTTCCTCTTAAATACGCCGTCATGTGCAAACACTGCAATCTTTACGTGCGCAATATATCTATAGATTAAAGCAAAAATGCAAACAGCTGGAGTTGTGATCTGTATCGCCGGTATTATTCTCGTGACGAGGAAGATCTCAGTGACGATGATGCTTCCGTGTGTAATGGACGTGTGAATGGGAGCATAGGAGAGGGTTTTTTTTTGTGAATCGAGGCTTTTTTCCTAATCACAGCAGCCACCCCTCCTCCTCCACTCCAAATCCCGTGAATACCCTCTCAACAGCGCAGACCCATTTAACAACCACAACATCAACACGCCGCGTACGATTTAATTAATACGTCTTATACGCGCGTGTGCCATTATTTGACGGAGTGACGCGTTTCAATGTGGATGAATGCAAAAGCCTCTTCCGCTACACGGCCACACCATCTCTAATGGCGCGCGTGTCGCAGCCTCCATGCTCTCTCCTCCCTCCTTTGCTGCTTCACCTCCAGCAATCCCCCACGCTGCTTGCCTCAACTCCGAACCCTCGCCTCCATCTCTCTGATCAACCCCCTCCGCTCCCTCGACCCACACCACCCCGCCTCGACCTCGCAACTCCCTTTGACCCACAGCAGTAATGGTTGACACACACACACACACGTCACCTTCCAGTAAACGTGCAACGTTTGTCCGACGTTCCGTGTTTGCTGGGCTAGGCATTGGCGTAGTCGTGACGTTATCAGTTCTGGGGGCGCGGCAATCAGGTCAGGCAGGGCTCCAACATTTGATCTGTCTCTAGCACGGTGGCACCTCGCCTTAACCACATCGCTACGTTCACGGTCTCGAACGTTTAACGCTGTAGGGGCGCTCCGTTTTCAGAAACAAATCTCATGGTGGTTGTCAAGGGGGCCCCAACTCGTGGCTTTGGCCACCAGGGATGGTACCACCTGCCCCCACGCTAGTTACGCGACTGGGGTTGGGACTTTGGAGGAAAGTGTCGGTGGATCGTGTCGATTTGTGGAATTCCCAAACCTCTCTGGGCTGAGAGGTGGCTAGGCAGTGTCAGTGGGGGTTCATGAACCCGTCTGTGTAAGTTATTCAGTGTTACCCGCCTCACAATTGTGATGTGGGTTATCCAGGTACAGTACTCCACTTTCTTCTCACGCAAATCAAAGCAGCCCTTAAATATAAATGTAATTGCTCAAATGTGCCAATGCAGGACCCTTCTGAATAGGTCGTGAGACTGTGAGAATTTCGTGGATAAATAAACCACATTGCAATCATTGCCATAGTTTCAAAGATCTCGCGAAAAACTCAACACGGACAACCCCCTCCCCGCCTGCAAACTTCCACGAATCTTAGGGCAGACGTAACAGAACCATCAAGCGTACAGACGACTCGATGCTCGATTCACGAAATACGGAGGAGGAGGAGGCATCTTGACAGAGATGCACTCTTGCCAGTGCCGGATTAAGCTAGTGCGGGGCCTGTAGCGTATGCTATAAAGGGGCCCTCATTTTTTTTAAAACACGTAAATATTAAAACACCAATTTTTTACTTGCATAGTGAAGTTATTGTATTTTTTCATGTGCTACACAGCCAGCTAATACGGCAAATCGCTAACCTTAAACACCCGGTCGTTCGTAAAAGTTGAAGGCAGTATAGTACTATAGTAATAGAGCAAGTGCAGAATCACTGAACCGGAATTGATAGCTTGAAAGCATTTAGCGCGGGGCCCTTGAAATTGCGGGGCCCATAGCTACATGTGTAGCTACTTTTGCTACGAGGATAATCCGACACTGACTCTTGCTAAACCGCCGCACTGCAGCAATATCAGCCATACGAAAACGACGAGTGATTGTTTAATGCTCGAGCGAGTTATTTCGTAACGCACGACAATTTTCACGCTGTACATTGAACTTGCCAAATGTACAATCAGCACTGATGCATGCTCGTTAGTTTTCAGTCATCAATTACCTCAAAGCTTCAGTGATGCAATTATATATCTGTATCGGTTTGCTTTGCAAATATCAGTATTGGAATAAGTCCTGTTTACACAATTGTAATAACCCCAACAAACTAAACACGTTCATCTACAACACTGTCTTCAAAAGAAAGGGAACGTAATAGGGGACGACGATTAAGCACGTTTGGCAACGTACGGTGTGAAAGAAGTTCAACATACATACGTTCGGGCAATGACGCTTCTTAGAATAATTATAATTGAATTTTTTATAGTGTAATTCATGCCAATTGCACCGCACAATGCTTTTACAGTACGTTACTTATATATGAGGGCCAAATCCTATACATAGCTACTTCCAAGCAAATGAAACCCCCTCAGAAAATAAACATGAATACACAGGTAAAGATACGGCACCAAAACAAAAGGTGGAAACAACAAAAACAGTGATCACAAGACAGAGATAAACCCATTAATTATCCACATCCCAGAGCACAGTGACCAACATGTCGCACAAGCCAGGAAACCTTCACAACAGGGGCGGTCGGAGTGCCCAAAAAGTTATGACTAATTTAGACCAAATCGGTCAAATGTCCAAAATGTGATTTACTGATTTAGATGGATGAGTAGCGAATTGCAAAGGAGATAACTTGAAGAGACACCAAGAAAAGACACCAAGGATTTTTGCACGCAGCGTTGGTGTACGGTGCTTTTTCTGGAAGATTTTGCTGTTTTTTACTGGATTCTTCTGTTTGCGCATAGTCACTTTAAGATGTTTTCTTGTTCATGTTTTTTGTTTGTTGCGGTTGCACCCGATTCAAGAGCCGAATGGCTCACGGGGCTATACCTAATAAATTTAACTGAAAACTGATGCCGTGCGACTTTGTACCCTATTTAGCACGGACGTGGATATTCGAAATGTGGAAATCCCAGGCAACATTTGGCGGCGTCGGCCCAACAGTTCCAAGCACAGTCAAACATGGGCCCCAACGTCTGCACGTTTCACGGGGAGGTTTGGTTTTATGCGGTGCCGACATCGAATGGAGAGACATCGGTGGCTCTGAAAGAGAGAGTGAGCGAGAAGGAGGTTCTCCAGTGGGGTCAAAGGGAGAAGCGAAATATCAAATTGGAACAATTCAGAAGAGTCAAAAACACCTGGATTGAGAAAAATCGTCAGAGACGACGGCCCTCTGGGGGAAAGATATTTGAAAAACATCCCAGAGGTAGGAGAAGGAAGGCACTGCCTCTCAACTTTGAGAATGAAAGTCGAGATGACCAACTTGAATAGGGAAGGGCCACGTCGGATAGGTTAGCAGTCGCCAACCAAACTAACAATGAAGAGATTTAAAAAAATTATGATTAGGTAAACAAACAACAACAAAAACCGCTCAACATTTCAAGAAAGAGCCGCAGGTTTTGCTGACCCCTGAGATAGAGGGATAGGGAATCTTGAGACGTGAACACCACGTGGAGGTGTCGTTTAACAAACACATTCCTGCGGAGGGAGCTGGTAGGGACGTTGGGTTGTTCGGTCAATGGCCAGGGTCAATGGCGGCGTGGTGCATTCCGCAAATATGCCCGACTGTGAGGGCGGGCACAAGCCGGCGTGAGTAGGTTAAACGTTGAGTTTTATAAGGGCACCACGGGGTGACCAGCCCCTCCCCACCCAGCACCACCCCTCCCACCCAGCCCTACCCAGCCACACCCTTCCCACTCAGCCCCTCCCCACCCTCCCCACCCAGCCCCACCCTCCCCTCCCCACCCTCCTTCCCCACCCAGCCCCTCCCCTCCCTCCCCACCCAGCCCCACCCCTCCCACCCCCCACCCAGCC